>CAUYON010074121.1:0-15899 GCA_963573935.1 Arctocebus calabarensis | reverse complement strand
GTAATTCTTGCTGTAGAAGATTTTATTATTTAGGGTATAAACTATCTGGGTTTATATTTTATCTGTGTAATGGAAGTTCTTTGCACAGGTTTAAATTACACTTTATCAGCTATATATCTAATATAACAATCTCCAAAATTTCATATTACATTAAATGTACTGTATGTTAACATACATACTTTTTTTTTAATTTTTGATGTATCTAAAAATTATTGCAAGGAATGCTCAGTTTAAAAAGCTAACACTGTGCAACAAAGTATGTGTATTGACAATTAAAATGCCCAATAATACGTTGTACTTCCATTGCTGTAATGAAAAGAAACTCTGTCAATTCACAGGTTGCTAATGAGACGTGACAGTCAGCATGTCCTAGTCATCTGATGTTCATTTCTATTGTGGTTTGCCAACGACCTGCCATGCTCCTTAAATGCAGACTAATTGGTAAACTCTGCAAATAACTGGCTCAATTTTCAATTTAAAATTTTATTTTTGATTAAATATTCAGAATTCACATTTACAAGGAATCTAAATCTTGCCAAATAATATGTGGCACAGTTATCATTGTGCTAAATGATAGCACAATGGGGGTTAAGTATTTAAAACTACCATCATTAAAAACTAAATGATCTTTTCTTTGTGGGATTTAGGAAAACAACAATATTGGAATTTTTAAATCTTGAGTTTATATAATGGCAAAATCCTGGTCTGGACTGCTCCAAGTGTTTGCCAAACCTAGGTAACAATTCATGCTCTCAAATGAAAGCTACAATTGCTAAGAGATTCGCTGAAACGAAAGGTACTTATTTCATTTGAAAGTGATTACTTACCCAATAAACAAATCTTTAGGTACACAAAGCTTAAGACACAGCTTTCTTTGTTAAAAAACTGCAGTTATGTGGTGGAAGTGAGGAATGTGTTTCCAGTTTCTCTTGGAACTATATTCAGCATTTTGTGCCTCGTTTTCTTCTTTTTTTAAAAAATGCATCTGTTTTCTTCCCCAAGAAGCTAAAATTGGAGCTTGATTTGCCTACCACCACCACCTGAGATCTCAGGAAATCAAAAATTTCATTTTCCTTTCTACATGTGCTTTCATTTCTTTCTCTTTATTATATTCAATGCCTCTACTTTTCCATTGTATTCTCACCTACCTTTTTTTTTTTTTTTTTGGAGAGTCATGAAAAGAGTAGTTCAATTTTATTTTTTATTTTTTTAATAATTTTATTAAATCATAATTGTGTACATTGGTGCAATCATGGGGCACAACTTCATATACAATCTGAAGTATTTTCATCAAACTGTTAAGATAGCCTTCATGGCATTTTCTTAGTTATTGTATGAAGACATTTGTATTCTGCATTTAGTAAGTTTCACCTGTACCCTTCCAGGATGCACCATAGGTGTGGCCCCACCAATTACCCTCCCTCCACTCCCCTCCCTTGCCCCTTTCCCCATATTCTTGTGCTATAGTTGGGTTATAGTCTTCATATGAAACCCATAAATTAGCTTCATAGTAGGGCTGAGTACATTGGATAATTTTTCTTCCATTCTTGAGATACTTTGCTAAGAAGAATATGTTCCAGCTCCATCCATGTAAACATGAAATCGAGCTCAGTAGTTTTGAGACCAGCCTGAGCCAGAGTGAAACTCCATCTCTGCTAAAAAAAATAGAAAAATTAGCTGGACCTTGCAGTGGGTGCCTACAGTCCCAGCTACTCAGGAGGCTGAGACAAGAGTATTGCTCAAGCCCGAGAGTTCGAAGTTGCTGTCAGCTGTGATGAGGCCATGGCACTCATCCAGAGTGACAGAGTGAGACTCTGTCTCAAAAAATAATGATATATTTTTTAGTTCTGTGTACTTCTAGGCACGTGCCTGGATTGCTAAAACTTGGAACAAAATATTTCAGCTGTTGAAATGGTCTTTCCTTTGGGAAAACTCTGTGATGATACAGAGAGTACAAACTGAAATCTTAATTCTAGTCCACATCGACTTCTTTTATTATGACCTTGGGGAGTTTCTCCAACTGCAAAGAGAAAAGCAGAAGCCTTGGATTGTTCTTGGATTTGTCAGCCCGGGAGGGGATGTCCAACATTGCACACGCACTTGCCAATGTGCTTCTAATTATGGGTTCTGTTTCTCTCCCAAGTAACCAAGTTCACTGTTTCTCACCTCTCAGAGCCATCTGTGAATACCATTAGTTTAGTATTCTAGAAATAAAAACTATAACCAATACGTGAGTATTCTCTGCATGCCAGGCACTGTGCATATGGATGCAGTTAAGCTTCATAATGTTCCTGTAAAGTAAGTAACCATTATCCTGGTTTTAGTGATGGGGAAACTGAGGTAGAAGTTTGTATAGACACCCCTTCGCCACCTGCACAGAGGAATTCCACATTTCTAGACTTCTAAAAAGGCAATCTATGTTTTCTTAATTTAGTTATTGGTTGGCATGATCAAGATTGGTAGATACCATTTCCACAAGGTAACGATAATATAAGTTTTAAGTTAATACCAAACTTGGATAGGAAATCTGGTTGAAATAGACTTGAAATAGAAGGAATTCTATCCTTAGAATTGTTCATACATTGTTTCATGTCCCCAGCCTTCATTCTCCTCGCCTCTCCCCTACACATCTTCATCTTTCTTCCTTTTTTTATGTTAAATCATAATCATCTCTTACTACTTCTAAAACGTAATTGTCTAGATTGGAAACTATTCACACTTTCCCTCTCGCCCATCCCTGTATTTTAAATTTGATCTACCACAGTTCATTTGCATTTCCGAGAGGGGGTGGGTAGGCAAAAGAAATAAAAGGACTCAATGAAAATCCATTAATTCTGTCTTTATTAGCAATCTATACAAAAGTTTTGGCAGAAAAGGAAATGGGAACTAAAACAGTAATTAAATAGAAAGTCGCGTTGCAAACTTTGTCTCTTCTCCATAGCTACTAATAGCTAAGTAATGGACTCAATGGAAAATAGACCACAGCAACACAGCTTTTCATGTTGAGGCATTGACAAGATAGCCATCCAGCGGAGAGGACAGCCAGCCCAGGAGACCTGGGTAGATCACATTTAAAGGCAGTGTTTAAGGTTAGTTGCTAAAAATGTATTAATTGTAGAAGCTCGTCATTAAAGGTTTCATATGGTATTAAATATATGTTACTGGCATAATATCTATGTAAATGCCTTCCACTGAATACGTATAATTGTAAACACATCATGCTTACAACTAAGCATTTAAAGGCTATTTAGAGGGCTTTTACATCGAAGCGTCCTGAATTTACACAGATGTTTGTTATCACTGGGAAGGCAAGTCTGAGGAAATGATTGCAAAAAGATGGAAAGAAGAACATCTCTGTAAAGGTGCTGTCCTGGGAAGGGGGTGGGGGGAGCTAGGGAAGAGGCAGGGGAGGAAACGGGGATGAAGGGCTGTCCCTTGGCAGTACATGCAAGGCCCTTGGTAGGTGGGTGGTGAGAAGCCGTGTGTATCCACGTGGATGGTGGGGGGAGCCTGAATCCACGTCGATGGTGGGGAGATGGTGGGGGGGGAGCCTGCTACTCTAAGAGGTGATTTGAGAGGAAGGTGGTAGCAGAGGGTTGGGTGAGGGAAGGCAGGTTTCACGGATACTTACAAAGAAGCCAAAGCCCTTGAGGATTGGTTGTATGTGGGCCAATTCAGTATAAAATACTGAATCCTCAGTTCTGTATCTTAGTTCATGCAGTGTTTTGGGTGTTTGGGGCTAGGGTAGTAAGGTTGAGGCAGGCTGAGCCCCCCTCTTCTTGCCAAGCACAGCTCTCCACGATGCCGGTCAGACCAGGATCAGTGCCGTGGCTCAGGATAGTAGATGGACCAGGTGTGAATTCCACCCAGGTATCTGGAAAAATGCCTCTTAACATTGGTTATCTGCGTAGCTCTGAGTTAGGTGAACTGTTTACATGTGTGGTAATCCAGAAATAACTAGTAAATATTTATTTAATACAGCATTTACTGATAATACAATGATAATATAATAACACGATATTCACTAATGATGTTATTTACTACTTATTAGTAGCCTCTAAAGAGTCTGTATTATCCAATCTAGCTCTTGATTTCACCATATATATATGTTAATATTGTTTCTTATTTATTTATTTATTTTATTAAATCATAAACACATAGATCATGTATACATTAATGCATGTATGGGGTACAATGTGCTGATTTCATGTAGAATGAGGAACGCTTACATCACCCTGGTTAATATATACTTCATCTCGTTTACTTAATGATTGTGCTAAGACATTTATACTCTTTGTCGTCTGGGCTACATAGAGTGAAGTGACCCAATCACAGCTCTCTGCAACCTCAAACTCCTGGCCTCAAGTGATCACCTGCCTCAGGCTCCTGAGTAGCTGGGGGTACAGTGTCACCACCTGGCTAATTTTTGAAATATTTTTTAGGGGTAGAGATGGGGGTCTTGCCAGGCTGGTGGTCCTGGACTCCTGGCCTTAAGTGATCCTCAGCCTTTTGTGATCAGCTGGTGATGCCACCTTTAAAATCATTCTTTAGCTCAGCAGATAGGGCTACCCTGACACCTCTGGGAAGTGTCACTGGACATTTGTGTGGACTCATGAAGTTTGGGGAAAAGCATCAAAATTAAGTACAAGTCCTATTTTTCCTTCTCATTTACTTCACCCAACCTCTGGTCAATTACCTAAGAAATGCAGAGTCCTGGGCTGCATTTGACGACGTTAGTCTAACAGGTGTTTGGATGTCTGAGGCCGGAATAGGCCATTGAAGCCTTGACTTCAGAGGTCCTCTGGTTCCACGCCTTCCCATTCAGAAACGGAAGCAGCAGAGCTGTGACCTCTCTTCCTGGTGGTTCTTTGGTGCTCATCGCCATGAGAGCAGAGGTATTTTAAGTAGTGACATGGCAGTATTGAGATGGAGGTATTTGGGCACATACAGTTTCCATTCAGTATTTAGTGAGAATTAATGTCGCTGGAGAAAAGATGTTCATATCATCTTGTGTTAGTATTAAAAAGATTTTCTAAGGAGAAGGTTCAAGTGATCAATTTCTCTCTAGATGGATACATCTGTTTTTTTGCAGTTTTTGGCCAGGGCCGGATTTGATCCCACCACCTCCAGTATATGGGGCTGGCGCCCTGCTCTTTTGAGCCACTGGCACCACCCCTAGCTGGATACTTCTCGAAGGGATAGAAAGTAAAGTTGTAAAGTAGCTCATGTTGAAAGTATTTTCTTTTGAAGAAAAATGATACTAATGTAACCATTAGAGGCACGCACTTTTAATTATTGAAGCAAAAGCTGGCTACTTTAAATGCTTGGTCACATCCATGTCACAGCCCTTATTTGCCCACATGTCTGCTCTTTTTTCTCATCTTGAACATTTGATGCTGTTAGCATTTACCCCCGTGTTTGAAAACTGCCCAGATAATGACTATGGTAATTACTCTGGCCCAGTGTATTTTCACCATAAATAGGAGCACAACTGACAGTGTCTGTCTCCTGCCTTCCCTGGAAAGAAGTGAATCTAAGTCATCGTGGGAACATGGTGCTAACCTGTACCCCACTGGGAAGGGAACACCAGCCCTCTTCTCAAGTCCTATCTGTGCTGTGATGAATCTGACCTTTACATTGAATTTGTCTAAAATGGTATGTCTGTTAGGAATGCTGCTCTAAGTCTATAGGATTCAAGTCTATAGGATCTAAGTCTCTATATTGTATGAGGGAAGATACTCTGATTGATAGGCTATTTCTGAATTTGGACTTGCCCAAGGAATATTCAAGAAAAGTCAGTGTGGGATTTGAAGGGTGGTCACCTTCCCGGATAAGCCTGACTCGTGTAATTGACTCTGGGACTGCAAGCATTGGAGAATGCAGTGTGGCCCTGGGGCTGGAAGGGTTATCCTTTAAGTTGGGCTTTCGGTAAGACCTTTTCTAAGTTTGTCACTCTCTGTCATTGGGATGGGGCAGATTTATTAGACCTAGTGCTTGATTTGAAGGTTTACACTGTGTCCAGTAGCAAAAAAACCTATCTTCATGTATGCACACTTAACAAGTATGCATAAGTATATAATCCTGGCAGAACTGGAATAAGTTAAAATTTATCCACCTTTTTTTTTTTTGTAGAGACAGAGTCTCATTTTATCGCCCTTAGCAGAGTGCTGTGATGTTACACAGCTCACTGCAACCTACACCTCCTGGGCTTAGGTGATTCTTTTCTCTCAGCCTCCCGAGTAGCTGGGACTACAGGTGCCCACCACAATGCCCGGCTATTTTTTTTCTGTTTTTGCAGTTCAACCGAGGCCAGTTTTGAACCTGCCACCTTCAGTATATGGGGCCGGCACCCTACTCGATGAGCCACAGGCGCCGCCCAAATTTATCCACCTTTATTACTAGAATTGATCAACAGAGAGCCATAGCTTGTAATTGTATCAACGTTAAAATGGAATTCTATGTCAAGTTCTATGTATAACCATGCTTGCCTTTGAAAGGATATTCCAATCTCTTACATATTTGAGGCACTCAATTGTGTTCTGGAAGAATACTTAAGTTACTGATGATTTCAATTAAAATACATTTTTATTAGTTTTAAAAATTAAAGTTATGCATGCTTATAATTTAAAAAGTTAAATCATTTGGCAAGACTTTATATGCATCAACTTAATACCATATATGTGGTAGGTGTTTCCTGCTTTCCCAAGATTTTTTTTTTTGAGACAGGGTCTTACTATGTCACCCTGGGTAGACTGCTGTGGCGTCACAGCTCACAGTGGGCTCAAACTCTTGGGCTTAAGCGATTCTCTTGCATCAGCCTCCCAAGTAGCTGGGACTACAGGCTCCTGCCATAACGCCCATAAAAATGTTGAACGATGAAGGAAAAGCTTTTTGGGATCTTTAATCCTTTTTAAGATTATAAAGATTTAAGATTGCAGTTGTCGTTGTTGTTTTAGGCGGCCCAGGCTGGAAAGTTTGGGAAACCCACCAGCCTTGGTGTATGTGGCTGGTGGCTTACCCACTGAGCTATTAGCCCTGCCCTTTCCCAAGATTTATTAATGTTTATCTTGATATTATGACATTCCTGCTTTTTTTTTTCTCATTCATTTGACTTGTTTAACATTTTAGGTTAATTTGAGGGAATATCTTGATTTACTTAGTTTACTTAGTTACAGCAGGCCTTCCCTTCTCTTCCCTTCCCTTTCCCTATCCCCTTTTCCCTTTTCCCTTTTCCCTTTCCTTTCCTTTCCTTGACAGAGCCTCCACTGCCCTGGGTAGAATGCTATGGCATTATAGCTCACAGCAATTTCTTTTGGACTTAAGTAATCCTTTTGCTCAGCCTCCCAAGTTACTGGGACTACATATGCCCATCGTAATGCCCAGCTAATTTTTCTATTCTTGGCAGAGATGGGGTCTCACTCTTGCTCACTCATGCTCAGTCTTAAACTCCTGAGCTCAATCAATCCTCCTGGCTCAGCCTCCAGAGTACTAGGATCACAAGTGTGAGCCACCACACTCCTGGAAGGATATATGCAAATTAATAAAAACAACACTTTTCTGATAAGACTAGTGGTGATATTAACAAATGTGATTTTTCGATACCACATATTGGCAGGTGTCAACATCAGGATCATAAGTATAATCTAGTGAACCAACATTTTCCAAATGACCTGTGCATTGTGTTACAAAATCTTACAACCTAAGAGCCATTCAAAGTACAAGGTAACCTAATGGATCCAGCACAATAGAATACTAAAAGTTTCTTAATACAGTTTCAGATTTCTCATTTCAGTGAAACGACCACTCGCTGCTATTTAGTATAGTATGAAAGAATGTCCACAGTTATCTGAAAAAAACTATTAAAATATTTCTCTGTTTTCCAACTACATATTCATATGAGGCTAGATTTTCTTCACATCGTTCAGTTGAAACATCAAATCCATATGTAAACCATATAACCAAAACAGTACAAGCAAGGCATTCAAGAGATTTATGAAAATGTAAAACGATGCCACTCTTCTTACTCATTTTTTTTTTTTTTTGGTTTGGGAAAAATACATAAATTTTATAGAATATTTATACCAATGTGGAATGGACTTATTATTATTTTAAAATAAGTAATCATACTTCGAGTTTTCGTTTAATTTCCAGTGTGGTTCATATCAATGGAGGTGAGACTGGAGTAGGTCAGGAGGCCCCAGAAAGGACTTTTCAGAAAGATGTAATGATCCGTATAATTCACATGTGTGAGCATCTGGGGAGCAGAGTTACAGAGTAAGAAGGAGAGTTTGATATGATAAATGCATAGAAAGCAAAGTAAATTGCAAAAAACAAGATAAAAATGTTGAACGATGAAGGAAAAGCTTTTTGGGATCTTTAATCCTTTTTAAGATTATAAAGATTCCTTGAGGCTCGGCTCCTGTGGCTCAACGAGCTAAGGCGCCAGCCACGTACACCTGAGCTGGCGGGTTCGAATCCAGCCCGGGCCTGCCAAAGAACAATGACAGCTGCAACCCAAAAATGGCTGGGCATTGTGGCGGGCACCTGTAGTCCCAGCTACTTGGGAGGCAGAGGCAGGAGACTCGCTTGAGCCCAGGAATTGGAGGTTGCTGTGAGCTATGATGCCACAGCACTCTATCCAGGGCGACAGCTTGAGGCTCTGTCTCAAAAAAAAGATTCCCTGAAACTAAAGAGTTTAAAAATCATTGACCTTTTGTGTAACCATTGTAAAACCCAAGCTTAAGGTCTCTTTCACCACTACCCATCCATGTAATTCTGGCTACTTTCCCTTTAACTGTAGAAGAACTATAAATTTCTCTCTATTCTGATTTAACACTTGATTAATGATTTTTGACTTGGTATTAGAGTTCTAGGTTGGATGTCATTTTCCCTTAGAATTTTAAAGGCATTTCTCTATGGTCTTAGAGCTTCCATAGTTGTTGTTGAAAGGTCTGAATCTTGATCACCTGTTTTAAACAACTTCCTTCCTTCCCTCCCTAGAAGCCTTTCTCCTTGACCTTGTGCGATTTCACAGGGAAGTTGTGTTTTGATGGGGATCTAATATGCTGGCCGGGTCTCTCAGTCTGTAATTGTGGTCTGCTGTAGGACGTTTCCCTTAATTATTTCTCTGGCAGTTTTCTTTCCCTCCGTTTTCTTTGTTCTTCTTTTTGCTATAGTTATCATTTGTGCTTATCATAGCAGCTCAAAAGTTTTTTTGTCTTTTATTTCCTAAACGCCAAACTTTTGCAATGCTGCACCTTTTAACTACATCGTTGAGATTTTCATTTCTGCTATACCATTTTAATTTCCAAGAGCTTCTCTTTGTTATTGCTCCCTTTATTTCTTCATCTTCCTTTTTTAACGGCCGTCTCTTCTTGCCTCGGATGCAGTATTTTCTTTGATCTCTCTGAGAATACCTGAGAGTTGATTTTGTTCTGTTCTGTTGCAGTTTTCTTCTTCCTGTATAATTTCTCCATCCCCAAAGGTGGCACTTTTTTTTTGTTTGTTTGTTTTCCCCTTTTTTAGTAGTTGTTTTCTTCAAATGCTGGTTGAGTCTTGGTGGACTGATTACATTTATGAATGAGGCACAAAATAGCAGAATGTGGGGTCATGGGGTCGGAGTGGGGCCGTATGTTGAGTGTGGTGTTAACTGAATGGTGACACAAAAGTAAGCCATTTTCTACAGATGCTTCAATTCTTTTCCTTTGGATTGTTGGGATCCCCCAGAAAAGACTCTTCTCCTTCCCAGCCTGGTAGGTGTAAATTTTGGCTGCCAGTTTTGGGGAGCTAAGAGGAAGAGGACAAGGGGGATTTCAAATTTGGGGTGTAAACTTGGACTTGATCCCCGTTTTTAGTTTCCTGCTTCTAACCACCCGTAGTATGTTCTAGTAGATACTCTATGTTTTATCCTTTTGGAGAACAGACCTTTAAGCTGTTAAACTACCTTTATCCTTTTGGAGAACAGACCTTTAAACTACCTAGAGCGGAGAGAGGGACCCAGGGTTCTAACTGCAATGAAACAGTTTCACGTGTCCCCTTGGCATCAGCTTCAGCATCAGCCCTACTGCCTGAGGTATCTGGTATCATCAGCTCTTGAGCCTTTGGGGATTTTGAGGTCTCCCCCGAATTGTTTACAGCTTTCTGAATTTTGTCAGCCATTTTCTTTGTCCTCGTGAGTTTATGCCTTCTTAAAAATTCTTATCACCATTTTATTAGGATTTCAGTAGAGAACAGTGCTCCATGCATGTACTTAATCCACCATTTTTAAACTTAAAAAAAAACTATTTGTTTATTATTTATTATTATTATGTTTTTGAGACAGAGTCTCAAGCTGTTGCCCTGGGTAGAGTGTCATGGTATCATAGCTCACAGCAACTCTTGGGCTCAAGAGATCTTCCTGCCTTAGTTTTTCTATTTTTTAGTAGAGATAAGGTCTTGCTTTTGCTCAGGCTGGTCTTGAACTTATGAGCTCAAGGTATCCACCCTGCTCGGCCTCCCAGAGTGCTAGGATTATAGGCATGAGCCACCATGCTAGCCTTAAAAAAATACCTTTGAGGTATTTTCTTAGTAAGTGAAATTGCTAAGAGTGAGAAGCATTTATTCAGTCCCCGTTACTTCTCGCATAAAGTTGTCGCTGTTTCTTAATTTACCTATATCCGTGTATTATAGGCCTGATTCAGAAGTAAGCAGTTTGATTTTTGGCTCCAACATTGCATAATCATAATGTAACATTAAGATTCAAACTTGAGTAGATCTGGGCACATGCGTATGTTGAAAATGAAGTCGCTACTAGAGTGTTTTCAATGCTCTGGTTTCCAGGCTGGAGATTACTTGAGGGCAGGTTTGCTCTGGGTTCTTTCCTGGGATCTTAACGTACTTGACTTGGTTCATATAGAATCCATTCTCTTCTTTCCCGTTCCTTTTCCAGTAACAGTTCAAATTCTGATATCAATTTAAAAGATAGGTTAGGTGGTGGTAAGAGGAGGTGTAATGTAAGGGAAATAAGAAACTTCCCTGATTCCTGAGCAGGCCAGATTCCAGGTAGACTTTCCAGACAAGTCCTGTAGATCCAGTGCTGTGCTAGAGCCCAGGTATACGCCCTGGTGGGGTAATTCACACCCCTGAAATTGGCAAGTGCTACGAAATCAGGGCTTTTTTTTTTTTTTTTTTTTTTGCAGTTTTTTGCTGGGGCTGGGTTTGAACCCACCACCCTCAGCATATGGGGCTGGCACCTTACCCCTTTGAGCCATAGGCGCTGCCTGAAAAATCAGGGCTAGTTTTGTTTTTTTTCTGAAAAGCTTGTTTTTGAGTTTTTGCCAGCATGCTACTGCCTAGATCTGACTTTACTCCAGGGGCAGCCTGATGAACCCCCAAAGCTTCATAATCACCTTATCCCACCAACGTGGCAGTGTGTTTATTCATCACACCAGGAGCCCCGGGGAGGCCAGTGATACAGCGGGCAAAGGGCAAAATTTGGAGCCAGACAGCCTGACATTTAGTTCCTCCCTTGGCTACTTCTAGCTCTGTGACCTTTGGCAAACGTCTCTGAGCCTCAGCCTCAGTTTCTTAACCTGCAGAACAGGGAAAACAATCTCTACCTAGCAGTGGGATGTCAGTCAAAATTAACTGTGCCATCTCCCCGCCATGTCCTGCAGGGAATCCTGCCTCTGTGAGCAGGTGCCTCTGTGACCTATTTCTGTTTGGTAGCAGGATTGTGGCATCTTTATTTAGGGTCTGTATTTTTATAAGAAAATACTAACTTAATCTTTTGTTTATCTGGTTTCCAAAATTCATAAAGCTACTTAATCAAAACTACGGGATCAGTGGACTTTAGGCTCTCCCAAGAGGGTATAATATAAGGCATCTCTCCAGGGCTCAGAGTCCGAGGGGGGAGGAGTTTTGTGGAGGGCCAGTTATTTCAAGAAGGCCTGTCTAATGGATTACCTATTCTAAGTTACATCTTTGAGTCAAGTTAAAATACTGAAGGCAATATTTACACATATGGCAAAGTCAATTCAGTCCCTTCTAACGTCACTCTGAATTGTGACTTAATCTTTTTCCTTCACGTCTTCATCGTAAATTATTGAAAGAAGCAACTGTTTGGTTTTTGCTTCAGTATTTGCTGTGAATAGTGGGTATAGACACTGACTATTCATTACGTGGTTCAATTTTCCCAGTTTATGCTACACTAAAAGAGACATCTGACCTTGATAAAGGGACTGACCTTGTCTCTCAAAGGAGCTGTCTTTTTTTTTTTTTTTTTTTTAGATAGAGCCTCAAGCTGTTTTCCTTGGTAGAGTACCATTGCATCACAGCTCACAGCAACCTCTAATTCCTGGGCTCAAGCGATCTCCTGCCTCAGCCTCCCGGCAGCTGGGATTACAGGCCCCTGCTACTATACCTGGCTATTTTTTTTGGTTGTGGCTGTCATTGTTGTTTGGCAAGCTCTGGCTGGATTCGAACCCACCAGCTCAGGTGTATTTGGCTGGCGCCTTAGCTGCTTGAGCCACAGGGGCTAAGTCAGAGCTCATATTTTTTTATTCTCTTACTAAGTACTGGTGATACTCAGTAATGTTTCCCAGTTCACCTTTGTGCCAGACACATTAGAATCAAATTTTCTACTCAATCATAAAAACTGTGTAAGCCTTTCCTTTGGCAAGTTAGGTTTCTCTTCTTGACCCTATTTTCCATGTTTGTTTCTATTGCATTTATCTCATTTAAAATTTAAAAAAAATTTTTTTGAATTTTTATTTTTTCCTAGATTTCTGCATGTATTGATTTTTTTCTAGATTTCTGCATTTATTGATTAAATTTTTATTTTTGAGACAAAGTCTCAGTTTGTCGCCCTTGGTAGAGTGCCGTGGCATCATCGTAGCTCACTGCAACCTCAAACTCGTGGGCTCAAGCAATCCTCTTGCCTCAGCGTCCCAAGCCGCTGGGACTTACAAGCTTCCACCAAGACACTTGGCTAGTTTTTCTCTTTTTAGTAGAGATGGGGTCTTGCTGTTGCTTAGGCTAGTCTTGAACTCCTGAGCTCCACCCACCTCTGCCCTCCCAGAGTGCTAGGATTGCAGGTGTGAGCCACAGCACCTGGCCTGCCCCACTATTTAAATTACAAATTCCTTTTTGGGGAAAAAAAAAGAATAAATGAATGAATGACTCTGAAAAAGTGAAGGAAAGTGAGCCATAGTAAGTAACCATGTTTTAAGAATTGTGTAATATGAGATATGGTCATGAGAATTAGGGAAATTTAGGCTGGAAAAGAGAAAGCAGACGAGGAACAGGAACATGTCCTCAAATGTCTGAGATGCTGTAGTTTGGAGGAGATAGTGGACGTGACTTGTTTTGCACCTGAAAATATAATAAGAGCCAGCGGATAGAGTATCCATTAACTGATTCCCTCACTTCTAAGTTATTTCTTATTTATCTGCTCTCCCAAGCATGCAGAAGAGATTCAGATTAGGACAAGTTCCTGCCCTCAAATGTCTTCTACTTTAGGAGGGTAGTCGGGGTGATTTGCAAAGAACTTTCTAACAGAATTATGTAATTATAGGATGTGTTGCCTTATGAAGGAGGAAACTTTCTATCTCTGCAGTATCCCAAAAAGGGACTGAAGGCAGAGTCCCCTAAAAAATATTCCTGCATCAGGAGAGAGGGTGGATTGGTTGACGCTGAGGCTCGGCCCTGCCCTGGTTCCATGATTCTCTTTCATTTGGAGCCTTCCATGTTAAACGGAAGGATTAGGTTGTTTCAAAGTAACAGGGGTCCAGGGATGGGGGAAGGCAATAAAAATACCTTCACAAGCCAGTTCCTTTCCTCTGTGACCCAGGCAGTTCCCACAGCTGCCTTGACCCTTGATAAAGTGATCTCAGCTGCTCTGGTGGCAGCGTAGGCAGCCAGAGTTCACGAAGCCTGTGGTTATCCCCTGAAGAAGAGTCTTGGCAGCTTCCAAGGCCACTGTGAAGATCGCTTTAACCCTTGTCGGAGATTCTTCTTATATCTCAAATGAGTGCAGGAGACAGACTCCAGGCTGATGCTGAGACTCAAAGCCCACGCTTCTTTTTTTTTAAATTAATTAATTAATTAATTTATTTTTTGCAAGATGAATGAATGTATCAATGAATGAACACAGTCCCCTCCGGGGCAAAGTGAATGAATGCATCAGTGAATGGACACAGTCCATTCATGGAATTGAGGCCCAAGAAATTCACATGAAACTGACCTAGGCGTGGGAAATGGGGGTTCCACCTTTAGTCCCAAGTGCAAAGTGAAGGAGACACCAAGGCACAGGTGTCTCCTCAGCAGTTGTCCGGCCTTTTTGGCTATTGGAGCCTCTGGTGGGGGTTGGAGGTCCCCCTCCTTGCCTGTCATCGAGCCCGCCGGTTCTTTAGCTGGCTGCCGCAGCACCGACACCGCCAAGGAGGAGGTGGCAGGTCTGCTAGCTCTGCTGAGCTGGCCAGAAAGCCCACGCTCATAGCCTGTGAAGGGGTGGGTTGCTGAGAGAGTGCCTTCACCAGATGTGAGCCCAGCCATCGCTCAGTCTACAGCGTCTGTGCCAAGGTCTAGAGGGTTTGTGGAAATTAGGGAAGGAGGACAAGGAATTGCCCCACGTAAAGTCCTGGAAGAAAAAATGGACTCAGAAGAATGTTTTCCCCATCAATTTCATTCATTTTTTTTTTTTTTTTTTTGAGACAGAGCCTCAGGCTGTCACCCTGGATAGAGTGCTGTGGCATCACAGCTCACAGCAACCTCCAACTCCTGGGCTCAAGTGAGTCTCCTGCTTCTGCCTCCCAAGTAGCTGGGACCACAGGCGCCCGCCACAATGCCCGACCATTTTTTGGTTGCAGCCATCATTGCTGTTTGGCGGGCCCAGGCTGGATTCGAACCTGCCAGCTCAGGTGAATGTGGCTGGTGCCCCAGCCCATTGAGCCACAGGCGCTGAGCCAATTTCATTCATTCTTAAGAGAATTAGATTCTTTTTCCCCTGGAAATAACATTTAGCTAACGGAAAATTTGCAAGAATAAAATTAGTACAAAAGACACCCTTATTCCCTGTACCCAGTTAACCATTAACTATTTTTTCTGAACCATTTGAGAATAAGATGCATGTTCCATGATCCTTTATCCTTAATTACTGCACTGTGTATTTCTGAGGAACTGGGATATTCTCTTGTGCAGCCCGGAGTGCAGTTATCAACTGAAGTATAATTAACATTGATGAATACTTTTACATAATTGGCCATCATATTCTTTTCAAGACCCGATAACGTCCGAATTTATAGCCTTGTTTCCCTTCCAGGACAGGGTCCAATCAGGAATCAGATTACATTTAGTTGTCACATGGCTTTTTTGACTCTTTGAACTGTAACATTATTATAGCTGTTGGTCATCTCACTTACTCTAAATTGTTAGCTAGAAGTACTTCTTATTAGGGTATATTTGATTTATAACCATGCTTTTGTTTCCTTAAAAACCAAACTAGATTCTCTGGAGTCCAAACCCTCTCCCGTTCTGTGGAAAGTGGGGGTGGAAGGATGGGGGTGAGGAATTTGGGGGGTGCCTTTTATACAGGCTTACTTTTCTTTATTTGGTTTAGAACACACAAAAACTGAGCAAATCCATTGAGATCATCCTCAAACTCTGTTGCCAATTGAGCTTATTGCCAAGGAGATCTTTCCTTCATCCTTGAGGAGAAAAAGAAGATCATTTTTGAGAATCTTTATTTTCTATCGAGACAACAGACTTAAGAATCTGCAAAGAAGGGGAGGGGGGAGTATGGGTGGAGGGAGGGCAATTGGTGGGATCACACCTACGGTGCATCTTAGCAGGGTACTGGGGAAACTTATTAAATGTAGAGTATCAATGTCTTTATATAGTGATCAAGAAAATGCCATGAAGGC
>CAUYON010074118.1:0-22684 GCA_963573935.1 Arctocebus calabarensis | reverse complement strand
AATCATGTTTTGGAAAATTAAGAAAATCCTACCTTTTCATTTTATTTATTTATTTTTATTGAATCATAGCAGTGTACATTAGTGCAATTGAGGGGTACAATATGCTGGTTTCATATATAATCTGAACTATTTTCATCAAACTGATTAACATAGCCTTCATGGCATTTTCTTAGTTATTGTATGAAGACTTTGTATTCTGCATATAGTAAGATTTGCCTCTCTCTACCCTTCTAAGATGCGCTGTAGGTGTGGCCCCACCAATTACCCTCCCTCCACCCCAACCTCGCCCCTCCTCTCCCTTTCCTTCCCCCTCTCCCCATATTCTTGTGCTATAGTTGGGTTATAGCCGTCATATGAAAGCTATAAATTAGCTTCATAGTAAGGCTGAGTATATTGGAAACTTTTTCTTGCATTTTTGAGATACTTTGCTAAGAAGAATATGTTCCAGCTCCATCCATGTAAACATGAAAGAGGTAAAGTCTCCATCTTTCTTTAAGACTGCATAATATTCCATGGTATACAAGTACCACAATTTATTAATCCATTTGTGGGTCAATGGGCACTTGGGCTTCTTCCTTGACTTAGCAATTATGAATTGGGCTGCAATGAACATTCTGGTACAGATATCTTTGTTATAATGTGATTTTTGGTCTTCTGGGTATATCCTTAGTAAAGGAATTATAAGATCAAATGGCAGGTCCATTTTTAGATCTCTAAGAATTCTTCAAACATCCTTCCAAAAGGACCATACTAGTGTGCATTCCCACCAGCAGTGTAGAAGTGTTCCGTTTTCTCCACATCCACCCCAACATCTCTGGTTGGGGATTTTGTTATGTGGGCTAAACTTACTGGAGTTAGGTGATATCTCAAAGTAGTTTTGATTTGCATTTCTCTGGTGATTAAGGATGGTGAGCATTTTTTCATGTGTCTGTAGGCCGTGCACCAGTCTTCTTTAGAGAAGTTTCTCTTCAAGTCCTTTGCCCACCCTGAGATGGGATCACTTATTCTTTTCGTGCTAATACATTTGAGTTCTCTGTGTATTTTGGTTGTTAAACCTTTGTCGGAGGTATAACCTGCAAATATTTTCTCCCATTCTGAGGGCTGTCTGCTTGCTAAACTTACTATGTTCTTGGCTATACAGAAGCTTTTTAGTTTGATCAGGCCCCACTACCTTTTCATTTTAATGCAATTAATTTTCTTGTCAGCTACAATGAGTGATACCTTCAATCAAGTTGTGAATGTATGAGCATAACTTCATTACGAAAGTTGGCATTTGAGATATAGACGCATACACACAAGTGTAATATATGATGTGTATTTCTTTGTCTTTGTCTATATGTATTTATACATAAAGACAACGACAGAATTAATGAAGTATGCATCACTTACTACTTTAATAAGCATTTTCAACGAAGTTGAATTTTTCAAGTCTTATCAGATTTAATGGCAATTTTTAATAATTTTTCTCTGTCGCCTTCTGATGATCATAATTAGTATTAATAAGTTTCCTAATGCAGAATCTCTCTTGAAATTCTAAAATAAAATTCACTGATCATGATGCATCATTTTTAAATGAACTGTTGACTTCTGTTTGCTAATTCATTATTTAATATTTTCACATTGATGTTCCTCAGTAAGTTTGCACTGCAGTATTTTTCTTCTTCAATTGTTTTCAGGCTCTTCCTTTATAAAAAATTGGGAAGTTTTCCTTCATTTTCTGTGTTAAGGAATAATTTAAGTAACATTAGGATTGTCTTATCTTTAAAGGTAAACAAAATTCCCTTTATGTCTTTTGTAGCGATTGATCTGTTTAGAAATTCTCTCTCCACTGTAGTCAGATTTGATAGGTTGCATTTCTACAGAAAAGGTTTAATTCATCCAAGTTTTCAAGTTGATTTGCATAGTTGAATATTTAATTTAACATACATTAATGGAATAGAGTAAAGCCACAGAATTACAACCAACTAGTCGTTAACAAAGTCAACAGGACACCATTTTCAATAATTGATGCTGCTGGAAATTGGATAATCATTTTTAGAAGAATGAAACTGGACCCAAATCTCTCACCAAATACAAAAATTAGGTCAAGAAGGATTAAGGACATAAGTGGAAGACCTGAAACAATAAAACTTCTGGAAGAAAACCTAAGAAAAAATCTTCTGGACATTAGCTTAGGCAAAGAATTTTTGGCTAAGAACTGAAAAGCAAAGGCAACAGAATAAAAAATAAACAAGTATGACTTGAATAAACTATAAAAGATTCTGTATAGCAAAAGATAAAGAATTAACACAATTAAAAGCTTACCTATGGAATGGAAGAAAATATTTGCAGTCTTTGTATTCAAAAAATGACTAAAATCAATAATCTACCAGGAACTGAAACAATTCAGCAAGAGAAAATTAAATAACCTTATTTAAAAGTAGGCAAAGGATATGGACATTTTTCAAAGAAAGAGATACAAAGAACAATAGACATATGAAAAAAAATTGTCAACATCACTAATCATTAAATAAATGGAAATTAAAACTACAACGAGATATCATCTTACTCTACTCACAAAAGCCACAACTTAAAAATTGAAAAACAATACATATTGGCACAGATTTGGAAAAAAGGAAATGTTATACACTGTTATTGCAAATGCAAGTGAGCATAACCTCCTTGAAAAATGTAGAAATTTCTCAAAGAACTAAAAACAGAATCACCATTTAATCCAGAAATCTCAGTAATAGGTATCTATCCAAAAGAAAAAAAAAGTCATATCAAAGAGATACTTGCTCTCATATGTGTATCATGGCACAATTCAGAATTGGAGTATATATTTAGGAATCAGTGGAAGTCTACACCAACGGATGATTGTATAAAGAAACTGTGACATATACATGAAATAGCATTTATCCATGGCATGATTGCAAAAGTCAAATATGATTTTTGGCAGTTATATGAATAGATTTGGAGGTCATTATCTTAAGTGAAATAACTCAGAAACAGAAAATCAAGTAGTGTATGTTCTCATTTATACATGGGGGCTTAATAATAAGTACACATGAGCATAGAGAATGGAATAAAAGACCCTGGAGATTTGGAAAGAAGGTGGGAGGATGGGAGTGGGATATGGGATGAGAAATTATCTAATGGTACTATGTACACTCATCAGTTGAGCCCTACACAAAAAGCCCAAATTTTACCACTACACAATTCACCCATGTAACAAATCTGCACACCTGTCACACCTATAAAAATAAAGATATATAATAAAAATAAATAGATTCTGTCTTTGAGGGTCATAGTTTGTGTGCTTTATTTCCATGTAATATGTTGGTTAGATTTTCCATATACTATTTTCTTTCCATTTTTGGTTGTCTTGGATTAAGAGAGATATGCAAATAAGTTTCTTTGCATCTGCTGTATTTTCTGTTATACTATATGTTTTTACTCTAAGTTTAATAAGTATTAATAATTCTTAAATACATTCATTTTTAATTATAGTACTTAGCATTTTAGGTGTCTTTTTTTTTTTTTTTTTTTTGGTGCTTGTTACCTTTAATGTTTTTGGTTTGAATTCTTCTCACGACTACGATTGAGACTATTTCCTTTGGCCTGGTATGTATTTGTTCATCTTATATTTTCAACATTATCCATTTCAAATCTCTTTGTTTTAGAATTGTCTTTTATATAGGGAGCAGTTTTGCACTTCAGTTGATAATCTGAAGTATTATTTCTTAATAGTTTACTAAAGGTCATTTATATTTATTGATATTAACAAACTATTTGACCTTAGTCCTATAATAATATTTTTATATAGATACACAAACCCAATTAACCTTACCATATATATATTTGTACATGAACATTCACACCCACACTGATACATGTACAAACATGTATTAATAATATCTTTCTTCTATCTCTCTTCCATATCCATGGCATATATTTTCATTTTAGTCTATTTACCTATGTATTACTCTTACCCTCTTTTATGGCTTTTGTGCTTTTGTGTTTTACTCTGTACAATATAGATACTGGCTAGTAATGCTTTCTTTCCTCTTTCCTCCTTCTTCCCTACCATATAAATTGATATATCCTCATGTCCTAGTTGGTGATCTTACGCTTATGTGAATATACTCTCCTCATTTTGCAGATAGTTTTACTGTATCTGCATTTTCAGAATATCTAATCATTACTATAATTCTGTTTTCCTTATGAGGGGTTTTTATTTGGCCATGTATGTATAATATTTGTATCCTTCCTGTCAATCTAGTTTCATGAAATTTATAAGCTAGAAGATAACCTTGGAAGTGCTCATTGAAGAAACAGAACTTAAATTTCTTCATCTTCGTAACAGCTGGTTTGGAACCTATAAACTTGAAGGACAGGTTGCCGGCCTAGCTTAATTAGTAGAGCATGAGACTCTTAAAGTTGAAGGGCATTTTGACTGGTTATAAAATCCTATTAATTCTTCACTTGACTGTCTTAAATATGTTCATTAAAGATATTTCGTTGTTTTCTGGCATATACAGTTGCTATCAAAAAGTCTAATCAAACTGATATTATTTTCTTATAACTAACTTTATCTTTCTAGTAGACACTGGATGCCTTTTAAGACAGTGCACCCATCCCCCACCTACTGTGTCTGTGCTACTGATGCAACTTGCCCTTTTACTCCAGAGGATTTCCCTCAACTAATGGAAACTTTCTCTCAGTGCAATTCTATACTGAAAAGGGATTCAGTTTGTTTTCATTGTTTAAGGAGCCATCCAATCTTTTGAACCCTCACACCCAGTTAAAGGATGACTGTTCACTCCCATTTCAGTTTCAGTCACTCTTCTCTGATTGGCTCACAGTAGTTTCCTGGGAGTATTGGTTAAAATGTATACCATTGACATCTTTCCAGAATGCTCCAAAATTGGCCTTTTTAGTAGGTGTTTATGTTTAAACAGGTAACAGTATCAAGCTTTCACACAGATAAACATACAAACACACAATATATGTTGAGTGAGAGAGAGAATAAAAAACAAACTCTAGATATTTGGCAAACTGAGTTAAATTGGATTGCCAATTTGGATCTCATTGACTAGCTCTGCAGGATTATAATAGATTCTTGAACTGCTTGGCTTGTCAAAGGAAAAGGCCAAGAGTTTCCACACTATTTCATGAATGAATGCCCAACACCCTAAACTTCATCATTATTTTTGTTCCTAAAGGTTATGATATGCCAAATGGACACTACAGGCATTAAAGGAGGATGGAACTACAGAGAGTAGGGGAAGATTATATATATTATATATATAACTTAAAGTTGGCCTGATTTTTCTTTTGATTACCCCAAATTTTTGGCTTTTTTGGATTCTTCTTAACTACTTTTAACACTGTCAGTTTATTCAGCAGTTCTTTGAGAAACTTCTTAAAACTTTTTTGAGTTTTGGAACCTTCAAAGGTAAGAAAAAGGGAGCAAGTATTAGTCTAAGCAAGGCAAATATTATAAAGTATATTGTTATGATTCACCTTGTGAACAAAGAAATAAGAATCATATTTATATGTCTAAGTTTGATACTTAGACTGGCTCATAGGCTCATATATGCTCAGGCAGGCTCCTATGTAAGCTAAAAAGCACTTTCAACAAGAGTTCAAATTATTTCAATGTCAAGTTTTTGGTGAACATCTTACTCTTTAATGAGACAAAGCCCTTAAGCCAATAAAAATTACATCTCTTCTCTGTGGGCAAGGTGTTCAAAGGAATTAAGCCTCTACGGGTAATACAGAATCTTTGGGTGAGAGGCCAATGGGAAGGAAGGCTGGTGTGCTCAGATGTGGTTCAGTGGAGTTTTGTGGAAGCCGCCCCACATATTGCTCTCCCCAGTGGAGATCTGTCTCTTCCCCCTGCCCATCATGGAGTCAGGGATTATTGTCTTTTTTCTGAGGGCATCTCTAGAGGATGATGTTTTGAACATTATGCTGGTGCAAAAGCAGACCCCTGCTGGGGAGTGAACCAGATTCAAGGCATCTGTTGCCTTTGGGGACTACAGTGGCCCTGGCAGTCTGAACATTAAGTGCCCCAAGGAGGTAGCTGCTGCCATCCAAGGAGCCGTCACTCTGGCCAAGCTCTCTATTGCCCCAATGCGGAGAGGCTGCTGGGAGAACAAGATCAGCAACCCCCTACTGTTCCTTGCAAGGTGACAGGCCACTGTGGCTCAGGGCTGGTAAGTCTCACCCTTGTCCCCAGAGGAACTGACGTCATCTAAGCTCCCATGCCTAATAAACTTCTGAGGATGGCTGGTATCAATTACTGCTACAACTCAGCCAGGGGCTGTGGTGCCACTCTGGGCAACTTAACCAAGGTCACTTTTGATGTCATCTCCAAGACTGATAGCTATCTGGCTCCTGACCTCTGGGAAGAGATCATATTCACCATGTCTCCCTGAGCAGTAGTTCACTGACCAGTTGTCAGGACCCACACTAGAGTATATGCAGATGACCCAGGCTCCAGCTAAGGCTACAATATAGCATTTTTATATATGAAAAATAAAGTGAATTAAGCCTGTATTTTTTTTCACACACAAAAAATTGCTGACAATGCTTGTTCATTTAAGACTGACCTGCTTTTAGACTAAATATGGGAATGAGATTGTAGATACCAGGGGGAGCAGGAAAGAATAATTTCTGCCCTTTCCTCCTTTACTTATTATATATTAAGGAAAGTCTTTTATTTCATTTACATCTCTTTGCATTATAAAATGAAATTGTATGGGCAGATTAGAGAGAAATGTAAAGATTCACATTAGCATCACGAAGGGTTTAGTTCTCAAAAATCCTTAGGCAATACTAAATTCTTTCAAGACAAATTACAACAGAAGTGACTGTTTACTTGGCTAAATCCACTGGTTATTATATCAACCATGACTATCTTTTTCATTTTTAAAGAATAGAGACTTGGAAGAAGAAAACATAACAATTATTAGTCCCTCTTTACTTCCTTTTCACATATTAAGAAATGAAGAATGAAGACCCAGCATTAGAAACTCCAAACTAATTGACACAAAAAGATTAGATACTTATTTTGAAACAGGAGGTTTCATTCAAGACTATATGACACAAAGTCTTATAGTCTCTCAAATAAAAATACCAAAGGAAAATTGATATTTTGAAATAGACCCCATGATAGGAACATGAGAACAAGATCTAAGATTATTAATGGTAGTTTTTATGCATGGGGAGTCTAATACACCTTGTGAATTCAATCTATATATGGGGAAAATGTACATATGGTTAATATATTTTGTTTTTTTTTTTTTTTGGTTTTGAATTTTTTTTTTATAATTTTATTGAATCATAATTCTGTACATTGGTGCCCTATGATTGCACCAATGGTTAATATATTTTGAATATCTTACACCTGGTTAAGAAATTGAGAGGTGATTGAAAAAGATATACTTAAAAATATTTATAAGTTTCCTAAATTGAGAGAGAAGTGTATAATTATTAAGTATATAAATATCCTATTTTTCTCAGTCTATGCCTTCACATTTCACACTTGGTGATATCTATTATTATAAATAGGAAAGGTTTACCTGTACACATACTCATGTAAATCAGACATATGATGGCCAGAGGCCGAATTAGCAGAAAATAAGGTAGCATTCATTAGGGCAGATGGCATATGGAACTTGAAAATTCCTTATGCTGCCAAAATTCCAATTATTGAGCCAAATGCTGAGCATTACTGAAATCAGTCTGTGAAAGATACAGCTGTACACCCATGTTCATTGCAGCGCTATTCAACATAGCCAAGATGTGGAACCAACCTAAATGCCCATCTACAGATGGATTGATAAAGAAAATATAGGATGGAAATAATGGAATATTGTCTTTTGCAGAAATATTAGTCAACTTGAGGATAATATGTTGAGTGAAATAAGACAGGCACAGATAGAGAGACACCCACTGAAAAATCTCACTCATAATGGGAATCCTAAAAACCTGGATTTCACAGAAGCAGAGAGTAGAATAGTGGTTACCAAGAGGCTGGGGAAGGTAGGTAGAGGTGGGGGGGACTCAGAAATAGTGATCTGTATAAAGTTTTAGTTAGAAAGAGTAAGTGTTGGTGTTCTGATCCTATAGCAAATAAGAATGTAATGCATATTTCAAGATAGGTGAAATAAATGATTTTGAATGTTGGTATCATAAATAAATGGTAAATATTTAAAGTGATAGATATGGTTATTATCCTGATTTGATCAAAAACTGTAAAATAAAACAAAAAAAGAAATATCACATTGTACCCCATAAATACATATGTATAATTATTTGTGAATTATATATATTTAAAAAATTAAATTAAAATATTTTATTCTTTGGTGGTTATGTAATATTCCATTGTGTATATGTATGGAATTTTTTTCCATTCAATGTTGATGGACACCTCGATTGATTCCAAATCTTGGTTTTATTGAGAATAGTGCTGCAATAAACATGTGAGTGCAGGTGTCCTTTCGTTATACTGAATTCCCCTCCTTTAGATATATACCAGCAGTGGGATTGCTGGATCATATGGTAGTTCTACATTTAGTTTTTTGAGAGCCCTCCGTATAGTTCTCCATAGTAGTTGAGCTAATTTACATTCATTATTACCTATCCTTTGATAAAAGCCATTTTAACTGAGGCAAGATGAGATCTTGTTGCAGTTTTAATTACATTTCCATGATGACTAATGATTTTTGGCATTTTCTCATATATCTGTGGGCTGTACATATATTCTTTTGAGAAATTTCTATGAAAGCATCACATGTACCCTATAAATATATATAACTACAATGTACCCATAATTAAAAATTTAAATTTTTTTAAAAATTAAGTTAGAAAAAAGCAGTGGTGACTTAGATCATAGATTATACAGGCAAGCAATGAATTTGTTTGTAATTCATCCCTAAAAAGAACAGTATGTGTTAACCTTTGATTACTTTGACAATAAAGTAATATTTTCGTAAATAATATTTTAATTGCAGTAGTCCCTCAAAAGAGGAAGCCTTAGTTTTATACAAAACTAAGGCAAATGGAAGATTTAAAATTTAGTATCAAAAGTTGGACATTTATATAGCATCATATCACAAGTAAATGGTAAAGTAACATTTTTACAATTGAGTTTTGAAAAGTATCATATTATCCCTGTCCAAACAGATGTTGCAAACTTCTCCTTTAGGAACAGAGAGCCTTTCAGCCTAGATAAATTGTTTACCAATTTCTACTCAATAATCGTCGGTTGCAAACACTGAATTTCTCTTCTTCCTTGGTAGTAGGGAACATTTTTCAATGACAGAAATAAAATGAGCATTCTATGCCTTTGCAGAAACTGGTCAAAACAACGCGATATATGATAGCTCTCAGAGGCACAGAGCATTATTATGTTCTATGATAAAGCCAGACTTTGCATAGTTCCTCTAGGAGCCAAAGATGTGAAATCTTATTTGTATTATGTCTTCAAAACTTTTATACACATTTGATCATTGCTTAAAAATCCATTTTTCATTCCATTTAAAACATCCTAAATCCTAACTATGAGTTGTATAAACCTGATGAAGTAGAAAAAATGTTATGGAAATTTTTAGGAATACTGTTGAGTTTTCTTCTAAAAATCCACTTTATGAAGGTATTATTACATGAAAAACTCCACATATAAATGTATACAACTTGATTTGGAAATAAGCATATATGTGTGAACCCATTACCATAATCTATGCCATAAATTCATCCCGTCCAAAAATTTCATCCTGCCTTATTAATTAATTAATATATTTATATATTCAGATTTTTATGGTACGAAGATTTAAGATAAGATCTATGCTCGTAGAAAAATCTTAGGTATACAGTACAGTATAGCTAATCATAGTCAATATTAGATCTCTAGGGTTAATTCAATTTGCATAACCAAAACTTTGTACACTTTAATAAAGACCTCCTTATTTCCCCCTTCTCCAGTCCCTGACAACCACCATTCTACCCTATTTGTATGAATTTGTCTATTTTATATTCCTCACACATAGTTTAAGTGGGATCCTGTAGTATTTCCTCTTCCGTGTCTGACGTATTATACTTAGCATATGGTGTTCTAGGTTCCCCCGTGTTGGTGCCAATTGCAACACTTCCTTCTTTTTTAAGGCCTAACAATATTCCATGAATTTCCTTACTCAATTTCTATTTAGATTTAGACAAGAGAATTCTGGAAGTATAACTCTTCTTCTTCTTGTCAAGTTTTGAAATATCCACCAATTTTTCTAAGATGGTAAACAGTACACAACCGCTTCCATTTTAAAGAAAATGTATGATTTGTTTGAAAGTTTCTCAGAAAGAATTTTCCTAGTATTTGTGCTTTACCTGTGCTAAAATGCTTTCAGAGAAACAGTAATTTTCAACTTAAAAACTAAGTTCAGGAAACCATTGCATTTACTATGTACTTTTATAACTGAAGAATTCATTTGATACCTCTTTCAGTATTTCAGCATTATTCCAGATTTCTTAGTCAGAGCTACAGAGCCCTTCAGAATATACAATTCAACTTACTTTTTGAGAAGCACATAGCTTTCTCAACATTATATATTTGTCTTGCTTAGTAATGCATTGAAATATTGCCATTCATTTTGTGCATATTGGATACTATTGTGCAAAGAATTACCAATATTCATAGAATTTTGCAGCTCTTCCATTTATTTTGAATGACTTCAACCAAATTCACTCTAAATTATAACCCTGAGATTTTACATATAAAGTCTTTGCTCTGCCTTCCCAAATTCTGGAGAAACTATTAAACATATTAATGTTAGTGCTATTACATTTCTGACCACTCAATTCTGTTTTGCTGATTTTCTGCAGATAAATTTTTATAACTATCTAGGGTAGTCTCATTCATCTCTCTGATATAATGAAAACCAAGACTCTCTCTTTAATTAAGACAGTCTTTGAAGCTTTATGAAAGCACTTTGCACAAATGGACACCCAGGCCACTATTGCTCCAGTGGTTATTGCATTATCTTCTGTTGAGTTAATGGAAAGGAGGCATTCACACATTCTGCATCATTTTTGAAGTTATTACCTACATGGTTTTATTTTTCTGCCTACAGAATTGTTGATATAAATCTGTGAACTCATAGATGAAAACATCTTTTTATACTTCCGATTTCCAACAACTGAGAAAGAAATACTTTACAAATGACACAGATTCATCATAGCCCTTTAACAGTGAACACTATTTCCCAACAAATACATATTATCAATGGTGAATTTCATATTTCTTTCATTTACTTGAATGTGTTTTATGTGAAAAGATCATTTAACTGCGAGAGTCCCATCACAAAATCCATTTCACTCCAAAAGCAGTGGTTTCAAATGCCTATTACATTTTCAGGGGTTCTAATTTTCTAGGAATTTTTTTTCTATTGGAAGTTTCTGGGTTTGTTTCCAAATAATTATAGTTACTTCAAAAAATACATTACAACTACAAACAAAAATGATAAAAGTCTATTAAAAGATCAAAGCAAGCACGAAGTGTTTCTGAGATATTCAGTGTTAACAGGAAAAAGCAGCTTTGTGTGGATGAGGTGATGCAATTAAATATCCCATAGATAGTTGTATTTCCTATGATTTGTTTTATATTCTGATTTTAAAAATTGCCTTTTTAAAACTGCCACATAATAAACAAAACCTTTGCTACATTTGACAGTGTATATTGCTATTAATTTATAAATTTATATATTTTTGCCTCATGGAGAAAAACAAATGCTGGGGTTGCAGAAGAAAGCAGAGTTATTATTTTGAGTGGCATTTTATCATTTATTTGGAGGCATGGAAACCTCTCTAATAGCTCCCAGAATCTCTGTGGTGTGGAATTGGATGTTGGTCACCTTTCTAAGTCTTCAGTCTTTCCCATAGTATTAGCATTGTCTGTTTCCAAATAAACACAGGAAAAAACAACCATGACCTTATCAGTACTGGAAGGGAAAATTCAAGTGCTTTCTACCCAGCTGTAACTATCTTATTCTTGCCTTTTTTCTTCCGGTCCCCAACAGACTAGAGATGTCTGCTTTCAATCTGGATTAACAGGGACCAGATTTACCATCCACCTGAAATAACCAAGATACAGACAAAAAGAATGAAAGAATGTTTTACAAAACACTGAAAATCACTGGCAAGGAAGGATAAGTGATCCTTAGAGATGAGAAATAAGCTAAGTGACCCCACAATTGCACTTACTTGCTGCAAAGAGGGGCAGTCCAAGAAGAGCCTAGTGGACAGCCTGAATTGAAGAGCTAGAGCTAGGATTCCAAGGAGATCAAAATGGATAGTTTGTGGAGTAGAGTACAGCAAGAAGAGAGCTACATAGAGAAATTTCTGGAAGTCTTCAGAGAATCCCCACAACTTCAGCACAGTACTGACTGTTGTGTGTATGTAAGAAAAATGACTTAGAAAAAGAACTACCTCGACATGTTAGAGATAACAGTACCTATAACCAACAGGGATAATGATTATTCTCTCAACGCAGGCTGGAAAACTGTATGATTTCTCAGGACTTTGGGTACAGTACAGTGAAGGGCTTGCATTAGTGTTTACTCAGAGTAACAAAAGCATAAGTCCATTCAAGGACTTATATATAAGTATTCACAACAACTTTATTTGTAATAGTTCTAACCTAAAAATAACCTAAACATACATCAGAGGTTGGATGATCAAATTGTTGTACACCATTATTGGAACATTGCTCAGCAATAAATGAACTGTTGGTACATATTATAGCAAAATTATGCTATGAAAATGAAGTTAGACAAGAAAGAGAGTGTATATTATCTGTTTCCATTTATATGAAATTTCAAAATAGCAAAACTCATCTATAGTTGTAGAAAGCAAATCAGTGGTTGCTTGGGTAAAGTGGATGGAGTGGGGAGGAGAGGGTAGGCAATAGGAGAATCCTTGGGTAAAAGGAATACAAATGTTCACAAGGGAAATTTAAGCAGTTATGTATATGTTTCTTATCTTGGAATAATGTGTATGCTTATTATTTTCATCATGGTTAAAGTTTCATAGGTGTGTGTATATGAAAACATGTCAATCTGTGAACTTTACACATGTGCAGTTTATTTGAAGTCAGTTATATCTCAATAAATCTGTTTAAGGAACTGAAAAAAATTTGAAAACAGATCCAGTGAATCCTGCTTTAAATGATTTGGTCATGCAAATCTAAATATCCCTTGGTCTTTTACCAGGACATGTTACTGTACCTCTACTTTCAAAGATAAAATAATAAGTAGAAGGTTTTAATCTGAGCCTTTTCAATGCATAAAAGCCCAATTCTATAAACTGTGCCAGAAGTGGAAGGAAATCTGGGATAAATTATTGCATTTTCACTCTGGTTATGTCCATCACTCTTTCTTAATCTGAGAAGCTAGCAAGAAATAAAATATTCTGAAACATGCCATTCATAGTAAACAGTTTATTTTGGTGACTTGTGGTTTTTCACCACCTCAGAGCCTACTAAAGAATATTTTTTGGAGTTGAGATGCCTATCCCACCCCTGGAAATTGTGATCTTTTAGATCTTTATTTTCTTTTCTGGGTCATTATGGAATTTTTCCATATTTGTGACTCTTCTGGAACTGAGGTAAAAGGTGACTTTTAGTGAAATCCATACATCTCCCTAAGAAAAGATTCTAAGATATGGGCATTCCAATATAACTAAGGTCATAGGTAAAGATCTCAGGCAAGCCCAATAATAAGCTTTATGGGGAAAAGCCAGGAAAATCTAAAACTACAGTGGAGACTGGTGATATATGGGTCAGCACTAGAGAAGTAAGGAAGAGTTGTTATATACGGACAAGCAATAAACCCACCAGATGAATTCAGGATAAAATAAGGAATTAAAAAAATAAAGTAAGATGACAAGAATAGTATATGCAGGAGGAGTATGCAGACTCCAAGTTGAAGAATAACAGAATGTTAATCACTGACGATTAACATTATGTTCCAATTCTAAAAATCACCTATGATACATCGAATCAGAATTTAATTAAAAAATCTACATCTAAACACTGGTTAATGAAAGTTATAGGTTGAGAGGAGAGCAGGTTAAATGGCACCATGAGAATGAAATCAGCTAAATTTCAAATATGGACATTCTTTAATGTCTTAAAAAGGAGACACAAATGTCTCTAAAAATTAGTGACATGAAATCAAAAGGAAGGAGTATTGTTAGAGAACAAAAGACACTTAAGAGATACAGGAACTAAATGCAACCTGTGTAACTTGTTTGACTCTCAGTGCAAACAGATAAACTGAATAAATAGTATGGTGAGAAAAGTCAGGAAAACTTGAGTAAGAGTAAGGTATTTTTTTCCAAAGACTGAATGGATTTTTAGTTTGAATTTTATAGGAAGAGTCCCTCTTATAGTTGTATTCCACACTCCAAAGGTGTGCTATATACCCCAACATCGTTACCACTAAGTGGGAACACCCTAAGCCCCCTTCCCTTCTCCCCCCTCTTCCATACTCCCTCCCCCCAACTTGAATTGAAATTAATTTATCTCTTATTTGGGCATGAATTAGATTGTACATTGACTTCATATTGGTATTGAGTACATTGGATATTTACTTTTTCATTCCTATTATACTGTACTAAGAAGAATGTGTTTCAACTCCATCCAGGTTAATACAAAAGATGTAAAGTCTCCATCTCTTTTATGGATGAATAATATTCCCTAAATATACATATATCACAGTTTCTATTCCTGAGTTGATAGGCATTTTGATTGTTTCCACATCTTGTCGATTGAGCTATGATAAACAATATAGTGCAAAAGTCTTTATGATAAAATTATTTTTTTTCTACTGGATACCTAGTAGGAAGATTGTGGAGTCAAATGAGAGATATAATTGGAGTTCTTGAAGGATTCCTTAATTCTTTCCAAAGACAGTTTATTAGTTTGCAGTTCTACTAACAGTGTAAATGCGTTCCACTTTCTCTACATCCACACCTGCATCTGCAAATTTGGTACCTGGTGATATGGGTCATTCTCACTGAGGTTAGGTGATTTGGGATGGTTTTGATATGCATTTCTCTGATGATTAGGGACAATGAGTATTTTTTCATGTTAGCCATTCATTTGTCTTCCTTAGCGAAATTTGTGTTCATGTCTCTTACATAGTGATAGATGGGATTCTTAGCTCTTTTTTTGTGGATTAATTTGAGTTCTCTATTGATCCTAATTATCAGCCTTTGGCAGATTCATAACATTCAAATATCTTTTCCCATTCTGAAGGTTGTCTATTAGCTTTGATGTGTCCTTAGCTATGCAGAAGCTTTTCAGTTTACTCAAGTCCCATTTCTTTATTTGCATTGCTGCTGCAATTGCCACTGAAGTCTTGATCATAATATCTTTCCCCATGACAACATCCTCAGGAGTTATTCCCGTACTTTCTTCTAAGGTTTTGATAGTTTCCTGCTTTAGATTAAAATCCTTTATCCATCTTAAATCAATTCTTGCAAGTGGTGAAAGTTGTGAGACCAGTCTCAATCTTTCACGTGTGGTTATACAGTGTTCCCAGTACCATTTACTGAACAGAGATTTTTTTCCCCCCAGTGTATGCTTATGTTTGGTTTATCAAAGATAAGATGGAAAGTAAAGACTGACTTCATCTCATGGCTTTCTGTTCACTTACAAATACCTGTGTTTCTATTTTTGTGCCAATACCAAGTTGTTTTGATCAATGTGGACTTGTAATATAGCCTAAAATCTGATTGAGTGATGCCTCTGGCTTTGTTTTCATTACTAACAATTGCCTTGACTATATGGGTTTTTTTTTCTAGTTCCATACAAAATGAAGAATTTCTTTTTTCTAGTTCTTTAAAATAGGATGTTGGTATTTTAATTGAGATTGCATTGAATCTGTAGATTGCTTTGGGAAATATAGACACTTTAACAATGTTGAGTCTTCCCAGCCAAGTGCATATTATGTTCTTCCATTTATTAATGTTTTCTGCTACTTCTTGGTTTCATAATTCTCTTTTTAGAGGTCCTTCACCTTTCCTTTGAGGCTGTTGTGAAGGGAATTGTGTCTTTGATTAGATTTTCAACTTGGCAGTTACTGGTATATACAAAGGCTATTGATTTATGGACGTGGATTCTATACCCTCAGCCATTACTGTATTTCTTGTTCACTTCCAGGAATCTTGTGGTTGAATCTCTGGGATTCTCTAAGTATAAGATCATATCATCAGCAGAGAGTGAGAGTTTGATCTCCTCTGCCCCCATTTGCATGTCCTTTATCTTCTTCTCTTGCATGATTGCATTGGCTAGAACTTCCAGTCCTATGCAAATTAGTAGTGGAGAAGGAGGACATCCTTATCTGGTTTCAGTTTAAAGTTGAAAATCTTTCAATTTTACTACGTTCAATATGATATTACCTGTGGGTTTGTCGTAGATGGCTTCAATCAGGTTAAGAAACATGCCACCTATACCTATATTCTTCTTCTTCTTCTTCTTTGTAGTTTTTGGCTAGGGTCGGGTTTGAACCCACCATCTCTGGTATATGGGGCCAGCACCCTACTCCTTTGAGCCACAGGCACCACCTGCCTATAATTTTAGGTGTTATTGTTAGAAAGGATGCTGAATTTTAACAAATGCTTTTTTTCTGCCTCTATTGAGAGGATGTTATGGTCTTTGTTTTTGCTTTTATTGATATGGTGAATTACATTTATGGATTTGCATAGTTTAAACCAGCATACTTGATTGTGATGTATAATTTTTTAATGTATATTTGTAATCTATTGGCTAAGATTTTATTGAGTATTTTTGTATCTATATTCATCAGTGAAATTGGTCTGTAGTTCTCCTTTTTAGCTGGGGCTTTTCCTAGTTTTGGTATCAGAGAAATGTTTGCTTCATAGAACATGTTGGGGAAGATTCTTTATTTCTCAATATTTTGGAATAGTTTTTGCAGTATAGGTACAAGTTCTTCTTTGAAAATTTCATAGAATTCTGGTATAAACCCATCTGGTTCAGGGCTTTTTTTGTTTGTTTTGGAAGACATTTTATTGTTTATTTGATCTCATTGCTTGATATTGGTCTGTTCAAAAGATCTATTTCTTCTTGGTTAAGCCTAGGGAGATTGTGTGATTCCAGGTAATGGTCCATTTCCTCCACATTGTCAAATTTCTGGACATAGAGTTTCTTATAGTTGTCAGAGATAATCTCTTGTATCTCTGCGACATCTATTGTTATTTACCTCCTTTTCATTTCTGATTGAGGTTATTAGAGATGTTACTTCTCCATTTCTAGTTAATCTGGCCAAGGATTTATCAATGTTAAGAACCAACTTTTTGTTTCATTAATTTGCTAAATGGTTCTTTTGTTTTCAATTTTATTTATTTATGATTTAATATCCCACAGATTTTGGCAACTTGTTGCTTCATTGCTGTTATGTTTGAGGAATTAAACAGTTTTCTCCTTTATCTATTCCTTGACCCAATTGTCATTCTGCATAAGGTTAATTAATTTCCATTTGATGACTGTGTGTGGGGATGAAAATTTTTGTTGGACTTGAGTTTCACCTTTTTTGCCTCATAGTCTGAGAAGATACAAATATAATTTTAAATCTTTTAATTTTGTTGAGATTTGATTTGTGTACTTGGATATGTTCTATTTTGGAAAGTATCACATGGACTTATGAGATGAATATATATTCTTTAGCTTTGGGATATTGCATTCTGTATGTCTATTAAGCCTATTTGGCCTTTGTGGATATCAAGCCAATTTATGTCTCTTGCATCTTTATTAAAATTTCTGTTTAGAGGATCTGTTCATTTCCGGCAGAGGAGTGTTAATGTCTCTAGCTATTATGTTGTTATAGGATATCATATTGCTCAGACCAATCAAAGTCTTTTTCATAAATCTGGGAGCATTTATTTTGGGTGTATAAATATTTAGAATTGGAATTTCCTCTTGTTGTAATGTTCCCTTGACCTGAATGAAGTGACCATCTTTGTCTTTCTTAACTTTAGTTGCTTTAAATTCACTTGTATCTGAGAAGGATACAAGGGATCTGTGATCCCTCTTTTCTTCTGATTTCCATTTACTTGAAATATTGTTTTTCATCCTTTACCCTGTATCTTATTTTGTCCTTCAAGGTTCAATGAGTTTCCTGGTGAAAGTATATGGATGTCTTGTGTTTTTTTTTTTTTTTTTTTTAATCTAATCAGCCAACTTGTGCCTCTTTAGTGGAGAATTCAAGCCATTAACACTTACTGAGAAAATTGGTAAATGTGATAGGTTTCTATTCATCTCATTTAGTGAAAGTCCATTCTTAGTTTTGTTCTTTGCAACATTTTGGAAGCTAAATTTTTTCCTTTAGTTTCTGGATGTTTCCTTTGCTGGTGGTCCAAAGTGATAGATGTTCATTGTGGAGAAGAGGTCTAAGTATTTCCTAGAGAGCTGACCTTGGGGGAAATTTCCTCAGTGTTTACATAGTAGTAAAAGATTTGTTTTCTCCATCCATTTTGAAGCTTATTTTATCAGAATACAGAATTGTGGGCTGAGAATTGTTTTGTTTAAGAAGGTTAAAGGTAAATGACCATTCTCTTCTAGTTTGGCAAATTTCAGCTGAAGCTTCTGTTGTCACCCTGATGGATATGACCCTGTATGTCAACTGATGCTTACTCCTGGCTGCTTGTGTAATTTTCTTTTTCTTCTAGATTTTCAGCAGGTTTGTAATAATGTGTCTTAGAGATGTTGTATTTGTGTTGAGATGACCCATGGTTTGCTATCCCTCTAAAATGAGGATTTTAGAATCTTTAGTGAAACATGGGAAGTTTTCATTTATCATATCCTCCAGTAGGGCTTCTATTCTTTTATGCCATTCTTCTTCCCCTTCAGAGATTTCTATAATTCCTATGTTTGAATGCTTCATGAAGTCCCGTAATTCTCTAACTGAATGTTTTGTTTTCTGTCTCTTCTTTTCTGCCTCTTTAACTGCCTGGATTAGTTCAAGAGCTATCTTGCAGCTCTGACATTATTTCTTCTGCATTTTTCTAGTCTGTTATTTGTACTCTCTACTACATCTTTGGGTTCTCTGATTGATTGCTTCAATTGTGTAGCTATGCTATATCCTTTCTATATTCTTCATACATTTCATGTATATTTTGGTTCCATTTTTCCACATTCTCATCAATTTGCTTTATTACCTTTGTAATCTACATTATAAATTCCCTTTCTGTCATTTCCCTTAATTCTTTATAAGTGGAAGTTTTAACACTTACTGAGAAAATTGGTAAGTGTGATGGAGTTTTATTCATCTTATTAGGTGAAAGTCCATAGATTGTCCTCTGTAGTAGCTGCCTCAGGAACCCTTGGGTAGGTTGCACTGTTTTGGTTTTTTGTATTACCACATTTTTCTGTTGGTTCTTCCTCATGTGTGTTTTTTTCTTTTCTACCTCTTTACCATATTTTTTCCTTCTCAGTACCTCCTTTGCTTTAAATTACTTTGTCTCAGAGCTTAGATGTTGAAATGGCCTTCTGGTAAGGCCAAAAGGAATAGTAAAGATTGAGAAGGGATAAAGAAGAGAAAAAGAAGAAGAGGAGAAGGAGAAGGAGGAAAAGAAGACAATGACAATGACGAAGATGAAGAAGAAGAAGAGAAGGAGGAGGAAAAGAAGAAGAAGAAGAAGAAGAAGAAGAAGAAGAAGAAGAAGAAGAAGAAGAAGAGAAGGAGGAGGAGGAGGAGGAGATGAAGAAGAAGAAGAAGAAGAGGAGGAGGAGGAGGAGGAGGAAAAGAAGAAGAAGAAGAAGAAATAATAAGAGTGTGAAAGAAAAGAATTAGAAAAAGGTGAGAAGAGAGAAAGAGAGAAAGAGAATGACAGGAGAAATGGTGGGTTTTGACATGATGTTATGGCCACATCTGCAACTCTAGGGCTTTGGGAGGCTGGTCTGGGTGGGTCCTTCAAATTCAGGCACTTCTTCACTGCATGGGCAAAAGTAAGAACCCACCTCCAACAAACATAGTTAGAGAAAAAAAAATCAGCAATATGTCACAGTGGGGACCTACCAATACTATCTTTCCAAATGTCAAGGCTAGAAGGACACACTAGACTGTGCAGTTCTCACCTTCTTGAGCCAGATCCATACCATGACCCACCACCCAGATCAATGCTGTAACTCCACAGCACTCTCGGAAAAAAAAAAATTAAAGAAAATTAAAAATTCAATTATATAAGATAAAAGAAAAAAAGGGATATCTTAGCTGCTGTATGAGAAATTTATGTGGGAAAGATGAGAAAAGTAGAAAAATCTCTACCAAAAGAGGGAAAGAAGAGAATGCAGGGAGAATGGGGACTGAAAACCCCATTCTTGGCAAGGTAAAACACCCATGGAAAAAGGGGAAAATAAAAAGTAGGCTAAGTGAGGTGAAACACAGGAAAGTCAGCTAGTTTACCTTTAAATCAGCTGCTGCTAAATATCTAATCTGAGCAAGTTTCCTGATTTGCTTAGAAACCTGGTATGTTGGGGATACAGCTTGCATCACCCCTGCTGGGTCTGTAAACACTCTGAAGCAATAACTGCCATAGAGGATGCTGTGTGCAAGAACTAGCAAGAAACAGTAACCAGGCTGCATTCTGCCTGGTCAACAGCCAAAGAAAATACCCATTGTGAAGATTTGTAATATGGCTGGGGCAGAGATCAAGGGAACAACTGGAGCCCTGAAATATGGGCAGGAGGGCTTATATCCCTTATCATAGAGGAAAACCCTTTGTGGTGGTGATGAGAGGAAAATTCCTCCTTCCCACTGATCCTTCAGAGGGGATTGATGCCAGGGGCACTTTACTTCACAGTGAAGTAGTGAGCATTAACACCCACACTAGGAATCTGTGGTATGTGACCATGGATCAGAGACTGCCCCTACACAAGGCTCAGGTTCCAGATTTCTCAAAACTGCTCAGACCCTTAAAGTTAATGCTTATAGAAACAATAGGAGCTTATATGCTTGCTCAGAGAAACTGCTGATATCTTTGTTCCCTTCTTCAGCTTACCCTCTGGACTAATGAGCAAATAGCCTTCAAAAAAGTGGAGAGGAATTGGCAACTGCGGCCACTTGCTGGAACCCCACAAATGGGCAGTCATTCCCATTCCCTGTGCTCCCACCTTTGAAAATTCTATTGTGTGTGTTATATTTTTTCTCTTTCTTTTTTCTAACTTTACATTTCTTTGGTCAGTTACTGCTGGCTCCACAGGTCTTAATGGATCCCGCCCACGGGGGTGGGAACCCAGCAGAAATAAAAAAGAAAGGGACAATAATATGGGCTGAAAACCCATGACAAAAGTGGAGTACTTACTTGCTATTAAAGAAAGTAAAAATAAAAAAATAACAATACAGAGTTTTGCGCTTGCATCTCCAAGATAGCTGTTGCCAAGGACAGTTGTGGCATGGGAGAAGGGGTTGCAGGGAATGGGCAGTGGATCCACCTGGGAATTCCTGAAGCTGTGTTTGTAGAAAATTTAGATTCTTTTATGAAGCAGCCTGGAAATGAGACTGCAGATACAGTACTAAAGAAGCTGGATGAGCAGTATCAGAAGTACAAGTTTATGGAACTAAACCTTGCTCAGAAGAAAAGGAGGTAAGTGTAAAATTTCCTAAGTTTTAAAAATCTTACATGGCTTGAACTTTTAGAAAAATGATATAATTTAAATATAGTAAAATGAATAGTTGTTAAATGTTTAGTTTAATAAATTTTGACAAATATAGCCAATTCTGTAAGCATTGCCCAGGTCAGTATATAGACTGTTTCTGTCACCACAAGAAGCTCCTTAATACTCCTTTCCAACCTCCCTACTCTACACAACCACTATTCTGATATTTTTTCACAATAAATTAGGTTTGTCTGTTCTTGAAGTTCATATAATTTGAAGTACGTAATAAGTATTGTTTTGTGTGGCTTCTTACACTTAGTGTAATGCTTTGCAAGTCATCCATGGTGTTGTGTGTAACAGTAAATTAGCTCCTTTTTTTTTTTTTTTTTTCTGTTTTGGCCGGGGCCGAGGTTGAACTTGCCACCCCTGGTATATGGGGCCAGCACTCTACTTCTTGAGCCACAGGCGCCACCCAAATTAGCTCCTTTTTAGTACTGAGTCGTGTTTTGTGTGTCGTTGTACTATAGTTGGTATCTGTTTGCCTTATAGAGACATTTGGGTTGTTTCCCCTTTTTGGCTTTAAGTTTTGTGTGGACATAATGTTTTCATTTCTCCTAGGTAGATACTTAGGCATGGAATTGCTAAGTTGTATGGTATGTGTATATTTAATTTTATGAGAAACTGTCCCAAATCCATGAAGGTGGCTATACCATGTTACATGCCCATTAGAAATATGAGAACTCCAGTTGTTACTCATCCTTGTCAATGCTTGATATTGTCAAACTAAATATGGTTTTTAAAACAGAATGAATATTGAAGACTTCTTTTCAAAGCATCTGGGATTTTAACATCTTGGATTTTAACATTGTGGATGTCTAGATTTATCTTTTTTTTTTTTTTTTTTTTTTTTTTTTTTTTGAATATTAACAAATTATACCCTTCGGTATAGTGCCCTGGCAAAAAACAACAAATAACAAACACCAAAAACAGGGGTTATGCCATTAAAATAACACAACCACCCCAAAAACA
>CAUYON010074115.1:0-25169 GCA_963573935.1 Arctocebus calabarensis | reverse complement strand
AAAAAAAAAAAAAAAAAAAAAAAACCTAAAAGAAAGTGCAGGGAAAACGCTTAAAGAAATCTGCCTGGGCGAATATTTTATGAGGAGGAACCACTCAGGCAACGCTGTACATTACTGGGAGCTGATCAAAATAAAAAGCTTCTGCACAGCCATGAACACAGTAAGTAATGCTAGCAGATAACCCTCAAAATTGGAGGAAATATTTGTAGGTTATGTCTCTGACAAAGGTTGTATAACCAGAATCCACAGAGAACTCAAACATATGAGCAAAAAAAGAACAAGTGATCCCATGTCAAGCTGGGCAAGGAACTTGAAGAGAAACTTCTATGAAGAAGACAGGCACATGGTCTACAGACATATGAAAAAATGCTCATTATCCTTAATCAACAGAAATATGGAAATCAAAACTACTTTGAGTTGTCATCTAACTCCAGTAAGATTAGCCCACATCAGAAAATCCCCAAACCAGAGTTGTTGGTATGGATTCAGAGAAAAGGGAACACTTTTACAATGCTGATGGGAATGCAAACTTATATTTTCCTTTTGGAAAGATGTTTGGAGAACACATAAGGATCTAAAAATAGATCTGTCATTCCACCCTACAATTGCTGTACTAGAATATATACAGAAGACCAAAAATCACATTATAACAAAGATATTTGTGCCGAAATCTTTATTGCAGCCCAATTTATAATTGCTAAGTCATGGAAGAAGGCCAAGTGCACATTGATCCACGAATGGGTTAGTAAATTGTGGAATATGTACACTGTAGAATATTATGCAGCCTTAAAGAAACATGGAGACTTTACCTCTTTTATGTTTACATGGATGGAGCTGGAACATGTTCTTCTTAGCATGGGAGAAAATGCATCCAATGTACTCAACTCTACTGTGAAACCTATTTATACCTTTCATAGGAAAACTAAACCCAATTATAGCCCAGAAATGGGGCAAGGGCAGAGGCCAGGCAGAAGGGAAGGGGAGATGGGTGCAAAGATGTTAATTGTTGGGACCACACATATGATGCATCCTACAAGGGTACATGTGTAATTTACAAAATGTACAATATAAATGTCTTAACACAACAGGGAAGAAAATGCCATGAAGACTATGTTAACCAGTTTGATGACAATATTTCAAATTGTATATAAAACCAGCACATTGTACCCCATGATTGCATTAGTGCACACAGCTATGATTTAATTAAACCACAAATGATGTAACCTAATCATATGTACTCTCACAGTAACCCTTAATAAAAAGAAAAGAGAAGAAAAGAAAAGACAAGGCAAGACAAAAGAGTATGAAAAAACAAAAAAGAAACAAATATCCTGCTTTCCCTTGTCACCTTCCTTGAGTATACCAATGTGTCAATTGTTGGTTTTCAAAAGATTTTATTGCCACTATACTCTGATTTCAAATGAAAAATTCCTGGGAGTCTTATTAAGGAATGTGATACATATAATACTCTGGTAGCAGGGCTTTCAAAAACATCCCAAGGCTCTCTGACAAAATGGTGGGAAGTAAGCAGTGGTCGTGGTGGCAGGACCGCTCAGTAAGCAATGAAGATTCTGGCTTTCTGGGTCTTGGGCCCACTTCGTTGGACCCGGTGCTAAGATGGCACGGCAAGGCCCAAGAAATAAGAAGTAGTGCTGTTGGCAACCGGCTCAGGAGCCCCGGGGGGTGAATGTTGATCAGTTCCGAGAGAAAGTGAGGTTGCAGGAATCCCCAAGTGGAGATTTGTTGTCAGAGGCCTCTGATGATAAACTCATCTTCATGGACACTGGCTCCAAAGAAAAAGAGCTGGAAAAGAAGAAGACAAAATTCCAGAAGAACTCACTACTTCTCAAGAAACCCTTTTGGGTCAATCTCATCCGTGAGAATGGGTCTAAAATCACTGCCCTCAAACATGTTCTCCCTCACTAGGTCCCAACGCCAAGTCACTCAGGCGGAAGAAGCAGCTTTGGGAGAATCTGGCAAAGCAGGTTGTGCCCTGGGTGGGGTTCAAGGTCTGTTGCCAAGGCAAAGTATGGCAGTCAGGATGCTGTTGAGCAGTTCATCCATGATCACTGGATCCCAGACAACATTCTGCATAGGCAATTGGTTGACCAGGATGAGTTTTTCCTGGAGCATATCAAGAAGAAAGGAGTGAAGTGACCACCAAGTCTCCACACGAAGCCCTCCAAGGGAGCTGCTGCAGAGGTGATGACCGCTGCCACCTCTCACAACACATCCTTTGAAGACCACCGGACCCTGTTCTCTTTCGCTCATGAGGTGGAGCTTCAGCAGCAGCAGGAGGTAGAGAAGCTGAAGCGGCAGGTTGCCCTGCCTGTCCCATGGAGCAGGCTGCCACCCTGGAATCCACTTTCCCGGAATTGTGCCTGGGGTTGTCAGAGGAGTCTGACTTCGAGGGGGAGTCTTCCAGAAGATTGAAGTCCCTGAAGCCAGAGAAGCTGAGGCCTGCACCCCACCTGCCCACCTAGCCAATGCTGACAAGAAGAGAAGCAGTGTCGAGAGAAGAAGGTCCTCTGCAACCTGGTGGAAAAACAGGCTGCAGTGCAAGTTGTCTGGATCTGGCACCAGGAGCTCTTTCAGTATATGAGATCAAGGCCCAAATGGCCCGGCAGCTAGCAGAGCTGGCGCTGTGGTGGAAGCTGCGGCGACAGGCAGAGCAGCTGGCTAAGAACAAGTCGTGTGTGGTGCTGTATCCCAAGTATCAAGCCTCTGACATCGACATGCAGCTTACCTCAGAGCTATCTGACTCCTCAGGAGCCTGAAGACCTAGGACAACTTCCTCCAAGACAGGTTTAAGAGCTTCCAGAGGAGGAATAGTTGAACGTCAGGAAAGAGTCAAGTTCAAGCTCACGCACAAGGTGAATCTCAAGGACGGACAAGCGAGCCCTACGGGAGATCATATTTGAAAGGTCAGGAGAAAACTTCTAAATACGGATCAAAAATGTTTTCACATAGTAAATGAGAAAATCTCATGAATGTTATCTCAATCAGGTTGATGAAAATATTTCAGATTGTATGTGAAGCCCACACACTGTACCCCATGATTAAACTAATATATACAGCTATGATTCAATAAAAAAAAAAAAAAGAAGCAAAGTATTTAGGAGAAATGGTGAGAGCTTAGATGTCAAGGTAGGAAAGAAAAAAGATCGAGTATACCCGTATCTAACTTATTAAAGGATGCTGCTCAGAAAAGGAGGCCAAATGTATTTGTGTCTTGATCAAGGTATAAATGAAGTTTTGATCCCCCCAATCAAACACAGTTTATAGAAGCAACATTGTGTGAAGATTAAGATTATGGCCTCTGGACCCACATTATTAAGATTTAACCTCAGCTATTGCTGTTGTTATTGTTAATAAGTCTCTGCCATTGTTTCCTCATCTGTAAAATGCAAATAAGAACTGGATCTCCTAGGACTATTAAAAGGATTAAAGGAGATAAAATGCATGAAGGCTTTAGACTAATGCTTCACGCACAGTAAATATGCTATTATACAAGCTATTATTATAATATTTCTATTAAAGTTAACAACACTAATAATAACACAAGAGGCACATTCATGAGAAACAATTATAATGACTCTCTGAAGGAACTCAGCTCTAAAAACCTATTGAGAGCTGTCTTGTCACACACAGTGGGACACATGAGAAACTGTGTGGGATTAAAATCAGCTCCCAGGGATTGAAGGAACTCAGCCCTTCAGGAAGGTAGCTCATACCAAGGGCAGCAGAGAGGCCCTTAAACTAAGACTGAAGTGAAATGGAATTAGAAAAGAACAGAATATTGAACTATAATATCTTTGAACTTAAACTCACAAACTGAAAAAGACTTTACTTTGGGGTTTTAATTTCCTTCTGGAAATTTAATAATGGGAACAAGAGTTTCATTTAAAAAATTGGAGCTTGAGATGTTACTTTGGTTCGTAACCAATCTCTGGTGAGTCCTTTAAGACTAATGACTAAGCACATTTTGAGATAGGATATAGAAAAGAAAATAAATTGGGGGTTAGGGTGTACCACATCTAGTGAATTCAATAATTGTAATCTCTTTCTGAGCAATTTCAGAGATCATTGGGGCCCACAGCTGAACCCTCCTTGAACCAGACACAACTTCGGGAGAAGCCAGTTCAGGAAAGTGGAGCAGGTGGACCTAAGGCTCAGCTGGTCTTCCCTGGGGGAGACGGGTATCTGAGCTCGGGCATGGCTATTTTGTCCAATGAGATGAGAGTGAGATCTTCTCTGGTCCTTCATTTTTGCTTCTGTCAGTAGGTTTGACAAAATTTCTGCAAAAGCTTATTTTCCCCACTTGGGAGAGAGTTCCAAGGGAAGGAACACGTACAGATGTTCTCTCCAACCCATTTTTTTTTTAGACAGAGTTTCAAGCTGTCACCCTGGGTAGAGTGCCATGATGACACAGCTCCCAGCAATCTCAAACTCTTGGGCTTAAGTGATTCTCTTGCCTCAGCCTCCCAAGTAGCTGGGACTACAGGCACCTGCCACAATGCCTGGTTGCTAGTTGTCATTGTTGTTTAGCAGGTCCTGGCTGGATTCAAATTCACCAGTCCTTGTGCATATGGCCGGTGCCCTAACCACTGAGCTATGACCGCCAAGCCTCCAACTCATTCTTCATGCATCCCTGCATCAGTTTCTTAGGGCTGCCATAACAAAGTACTACAAACTAGATACTTTAGAACAACAGAATGTCATTATTTCACAATTCTTGAAGCTGGAATTCTGTGATCAAGGTGTTGGTAGGGCCATGTTCCCTTCTGAAACCTCTAGGAAATGTTAATAATGCTTCCTCTCCTCTTCCTGGTTTCTGGTGGCTGCTGGCAATTGGCGTTCTGGGTTTGCAGCTGTGTCACACCCATCTCTGCCTCTGTCTTCACGGTCTTCTGAGTTCTGTATGTCTCTGTGCTCAAGTTGTCTTCTATATGAACAGAGAAGTCATTGCAGTTTGGTCTCATACTGCACCCTGATTCAGCATGATCTCATCTTAATTTGATTACACCTGCAGAAATCCTATTCCCAAGGATCTCATTCCTGGGTACTGGTGGATACTACTGAAACATATCTTTTTGGGGGACACAATTCAACCCATGGCACTCCTTAATCAAGGAGAGGGTAGTTCTGGCGACTTCGAACTTGACTTTCCTCAGTGCATATTTAATATTGGGTGGGTTCTTTATGCCTTACACTTCAAGGTTAAAGACATGCTGTGCTCATTTTCTTCCTGCATCCAGGCACAAGTGGGTCTACTGTGCTTGGTTGCTGAGTGATATTTGTACCTGGCAGGCTTACCCATGTGGGAGACAGAACCACTATTTTCTGACTCAGTTACAAGTTTTCCTGCAACTGGTAAGCAGTTCAGTTTGGGTCTACTAAGTCAGCTGTGGAATCAGCAGCCTCCAGTCCAGAGGGAAGAGATCAGGAAAGCTCACTTCTGTTTCAGATCAAAACTGCATTCTCTAATACAGTTTATCAGGAGCACCAAATTTAGAGGGGCTGAAGCATGTTGGTTTAGTTTAACCAGGTAGTGTTTCACTTCTCATTTAAGTTGTAATCCTATGTATGTTCTATTAAAGGCACTCAATACCTATAAATAGCTGACAGCAGGGACTCATGGGAAGAAGGGACATTGAAGCATAAATATGAAAACAGCGAGTTAGCCAGCCATGGTAAGAAGTTGAGCATGGATCTAGTGCGGTGGCTCGCATGTAATCCAACACCTTGGGAGGCCGAGGTGGGTGGATTGCTTGAGGTTAGACGTTTCAGACCAGCCTGAGCAAGAGCCAGACCCCATCTCAACTAGAAATAGGAAACTAGCCAGGCATGGTGGCAGGTGCATGTAGTCCCAGCTACTTGGGAGGCTGAGGCAAAAGATTGCTTTGTGTCTTTGCGTTTGAGGTTGCTGTGAGCTGTGATGCCATGGTGCTCTACCCAGGGCTATCAAGTGAGACTTTCTCTCTCTCAAAAAAAAAAAAAAAAAAAGTAAAGGAAGAACAGAGGGAACAACAAGTAAATGGATGTGGGAGCACAGAGGCCCTATGCCCTATGCGAAGGTCAAACTTACCTGAGAGGCATGAACAAGGTGGAGAAAAATTAGAAAGGAGCTCACAGAGGGACCCAAGATGTGGTGCATGTCAGGCCTAATGACCTGGCAAAGTCTTTGTACTTCATTCTAAGTGTGATGGGAAACTCCTGACATTTTGAACAAAGGGGTGACATTCCATGGTTGAGGTTGCCAAGACTTATCCTGGAGGAGAGAACGTGGGGAGACAAGGTGCGAGACAGAAAACCAGGAAGGATGTTCTATGGAAGGGTAAATGGTGGGGAAAAGTCAGGTTTAGAAGATACTTTAAACATAAAGTAACAGGTTTGCTAAGGATTGGATATGGTATGAGAGAGAAGTGAGTCTTGGTTGACTCCAAAGATTGGATGCACCATTGAGTAAAAATTCTTACCAGCTATACGGGTTGAATAGAGGCCACTCCCAAAATTCACATCCACCTTGGAACCTCAGAATGTGCCTTGGAAATAAGGTCTCTGTAGATGATCAAGTTACAATGAGGTCATACTGTATTAAGATGTACCGAAAACCAGTGACCGGCATCCTTCTAAGAGGGCAGTTTGGTCACTGAGACACACAGACTGTACACAGGGAAGACGGCTGTGTGAACCAGAGGCAGAGATTGGAGTGAAACAGCTGCCAGCCAGGAAAGGCCAAGGATGGAGGGCAAACGCCAGAAGGAGGAAGAGGCAAGAAAGTGCCCCCCCTCCCCCAACATCCCCCAGGGCCTTCAGAGACAGCAGGGCCCCCAGGATGCATTGATTTCGGATTTCCAGCCTCTGGAACTGAGAATAAATTTCTGTTGCTCTAAGCCACCCAGTTTGCAGTAATTTGTTACATTAGTTCTAGGAAAGGAACACACTAATTAAGGTGAATATCGATATTTTGTTTTTATTTGCTTTCTTGAGGGCTACTGGCAATCCCCAAAAGTCTGCTGAGTTTCTGTTTTTAGTTTTCTGTTCACTCCCTTAGACTTTTCACCAGTTTGATGTCTTTGTGTTTTTTTTTTTTCACTGATACGTGTGAGAGAATCTTATATCCAAAGGTTTTACACTTTCAAGGGTACATTTCCTACAATGTACTAAAGGAGAGTATATGTGGTAGCCTTTTGCAAACCTTCCAGATTTTCTGCTCTTCATTTAGGCAGATTTTCCTGAGAAAAGGCATGGCTATTTTAAAAAGGAATTTTCAAGAAAGTGTTTCTAGAACTAGGATTGCTCATTTTACTTGCATTTTATAATAGTGGACTGCATAATTGCAAAGGTATTGCTTTCAGGAAAACAAAGAGACTCTTGTAGACTGTGTATTCTTTTACTATACTTGCATCTGAATTATACCTCTTCATAGAAAAAGCCATGCTTTTCTGTTTCTATTTTGTATGTATGGAGGAGGCAGAAAAGGAGACTTCACAATTATTGATTTAGAATAAAACTTGAATTTAAAAAGAAATTTTTTAAATGAACTCTAAACTTAATAAAAACATTATTTTAAAATGTATAGTACATGATACGCATTTTGAAACAAAGTACTTTGTTTTAAAAGTTGGTGTTTAATGTTTTAAGTATAATATTGTGTTTATAATTTTTGTCATTACCCACATCAAGCTAGGACTGATCCTAACTCCTTATGCATACATCAGGTTAAACTAAAAACATGTCTTTGTAAATATTCTTGGGTCTTCTTTGTGTATATACACTGCCTTCCCATATTAAGTACAAGTTTCTCAACCAAATATGAAGCCCACAGTCCTGGGTCCTACTTATCCACTTCTTTTTTTAGTAGGAAATTTTTCATGGATACATAGTATTATGCAAGGTTATTTGTAAATTATTTCAAAAATTGAGAAAAATTAACCACAACGTAACGATGAGGGAAAAATGTCACTGAGTGTGTTTTCATTGTCGTATTAAAGCATTGTCTAATCATTCTGCATCTAAAGGTTGCGACTTTTGTTTAAAGTTTTGTTTAACTTAACCTTTGCTGTTAATGAGCCCGAAACTCTACTAAGTTAAATGTCACTTTGTCCAAGACTGTTAAAGTGCAAATTATTTTTGTCTGGAAGCATAGTAAATGTTATCTTTCTAGGAGAAGAGATAACTAACATCAAAGATTATGGTTTTATTGCTCTGAAGGATATTAATCAGTATTTGAAAAATCTAGTTTAGCAATCTTTTCCCAGCATTTTTTCTTCGTTCACTTACACACATATGTACTAGGTCTCTATTCTTCCTTTGAAGGAGCTTTTACCATTCTACTGTTTCTCTCATATCTTTGACATATGTCCATTATTTATTTCTATGAGATTCTTATTTTTAACTTTTGGAAATTCATACTTTGATAAAATAAGAATTTAGAAATAGCATATACCATGGATAAGCCCCAACCATGCCCTAAATAAATTTAGTTCATGATATACTTGGTATAATATACAAATTTTATTTTATGTTATTTTATTTTCTTATTTTATTTTATCTCATCTTGTCTCATTTCATCTCGTCTCACCTCATGTTATTTTATCTTACAGAGTCTATCTCTTCACCATGGGTAGAGGGTGTGGCATCATAGTTCACAGCAACCTCAAACTCTTGGGCTCAAGTGATCCTCCTGCCTCAGCCTCCCAAGAAGTTGGGACTACAAGTGTCTTCCACACACACCCCCACCACCCTAAGCTAGTTTTAATAGAAATGGGGGTCTTTCTCTTTCTCAGGTTGGTCTCCAACTCCTGAGCTCAAGTAATCCACTCGTCTTGGTGTCCCAGAGTGTTGGGATTATAGGCGTGAGTCACTGTGCCTGGCCCTACAATAACATTTTAGAAAATTAGACTGTTACAATGGCAATAATTTGTTTTAAATATTGAGGACTTTTGTCTTAATAGATCTTTCTGACAATGGATAGATCTGATTAGAGAATGAGAAGAAAGCAGATGGTGGAGGCCATTTATGGTTATCTCTTCTGAGAGGATGATTTACACTTGCTTAATACTTTAAACATAAACCCCCATTGGTTCTTTACTGCCTACAGTTACTGAAGAACTTCTGATACTTGTTTCCTTTTCGTATTTTTTATTTTTAATTATTATAGGCACATAATAGTTGTATATATATCTTAAAGGGTATGTGTGATGTTTTGATAAAACCATAAAATGTGAATTAATCAAATCAAGATTAATTGGGGCATCCGTCACCTCAGGCATTTAACATTTCTTTGTGTTAGGAACATTCTAATTCTACTCTTTTAGGTATTTTAACTAACTATTGTTGGCTATAGTCACTTTGTTGTGCTATCAAATGTTGTTCCCTTTTGGTGTGTTGTCTTTTCACTTTGTAAATTGTCCCCGTTGCTGTGAAGAAGCTTTTTTAGTCTGATGTAAGCCTATTTTATGTTGATTTTTTTTTTGTGCTTTGGGGGTAATACTCAAGAAGTCCTTGTCTTGGCCAATGTCTTGAAGTATTTTTCCCAATGTTTTCTTTTAGTAGTTTCATTGTATTGGTCTTAGTTTTAACTCTTTAAACCATTTTGATTTGATTTTTGTGTATGTTGAGAAATAAGGGTCTAGTTTCATTGTTTTGCATACAGATATCCAGTTTTCCCAGCACAATTTATTGAAGAGACCATCCTTTCCACACTGTATGTTCTTGGCAGTTTTGTTGAAGATAAGTTCACTATTGATGTGTGGATTTATTTCTGGGTTTTCTATTCTGTTCCATTGGTGTATGTGTCTGTTTTTATGCCAGTACTATGCTGTTTTATTTACTACAACTCTGTACTATAATTTGAAGTTGGTAATGTGATTCCTCCAATTTTGTTCTTTTTGCTCAGGGTTTTTTTTTTTTTTTTTTTTTTTTTTTACCTATTCTGAGTCTTTTGTGGTTCCATATATATTTTAGGATTTTTTTTTCTATTTCCGTGAAGTATGTCACTGGAATTTTTGTGGCAATTGCACTGAATCTATAGATTGCTTTGGGTATGATGGACATTTTAACAATATGATTCTTTCATTGCTTGATCATAGGCTATCTTTCCCTTTTTTGTGTGTCCTCTTCAACTTTTTTCAGAAATGTTTTATAGAAAAAAAGGAAAAAAAAGAAATGTTTTATAGTTTTCATTACAGAGATCACTCACTTCTTTGGTTAAGTTTATTCCTAGATATTTTATTTTGTCTATAGTTATTGTAAATGGGGTAAGTTTCTTTTCAGATTGTTTACCATTGGCATATAAAAATGATACTGAATTTCGATTTCGTATGTTGGTTTTGTATCCTGTATCTTCACTGAATTTGTTTATCAGTTCTAATAGTTTTTGGGTGGAGTCTTTAGGTTTCTCTAGATATAAGATCATATCCTCTGCAAACAAGGATAATTTGGTGGCTTCTTTTCCAATTTGGATACCCTTTATTTCTTTCTCTTGTCTGTATTATGTTGAATAATAGTGGTGAAAGTGGGCATCCTTGTCTTAATGGCTTTTGGAAGAAAGGCTTTTAGATTTTCCCTATTCAGTATGATACAGCTGTGGTTCATATATGGCTTTTATTGTGTAGAAGTAAGTTCCTTCTATGTCCAGATTTTTGAGTTTTTATCATGAAGGGATGTTGAATTTTAATGAATGCTTATTCAGCATCATTTGATCATATGGGTTTTGTTCTTTCTGGTGATATAATGTTACACATTCATTGATTCGCTTATGTTGAACCATCCTTTAATCCTGAAATTGAATTTTATTTGACAAAATGAATAATCTTTTTAACGTATTGTTGAATTTAGTTCGCTGATATTTTATTGAGGAATTTTGCATTTATACTCATTATAGGTTTTGGCCTAGTTTTCTTTTTTTGTGGTGACTTTGTCTGGTTTTGATTCCAGGGTGATACAGGTCTCATAGAATGATTTTTTTTTTTGAATCATTTAAATAGAATTCAGTTCTTCTTTGAATTCTTAGTAGAATTGAGCAGTGAAACCTTTGGGTCATGGCCTATTCTTTGATGGGAGACTTTCAATTACTGCCTATATCTTGTTACTTGTTATTCATTTATTTAGATTTTAGATTTATTCCTAGTTCAATCTTGATAAGTGATATGTGTCCAGGAATTTATCAATTTCTTCTAGGTATTCCAGTTTAATGGCATTGATTTTCTGCAATATCAGTTGTAATGTCTCATTTTTCATCGTTGACTCTATTTATTTGGGTCTTCACTGATTTTTTCTTACTCTCACTAAAAGTGTGTCTATTTAGTTGATCTTTTAAAAAACTTTTCATTTCATTGATTTTTTTTTGTTTCAATTTTATTTATTTTGCTTTCATCTTTATTTCTTTTCATCTACTGATTTTGGGCTTGGTTTGCTTTTGTTTTTCTAGTTTTTAAAACATGTATCATTAGGTTGTTTATTTGAAGCTTTTCTACTTTGTTGATGTAGGCACTTACTGCCATAAAATTTCCTCTTATCACTGCTTTTACCTCCCATAGGTTTTATATGTGGTGTTTCTATTCTCATTTGTTTTGAGAAATCTTTAAATTTCCTTCTTAATCTCTTCATTGAACTACTTGTCATTCGGGAGCATATTGTCTAATTTCCACGTGTCTGTATATTTTCCAGTATTCCTCTACTTATTGATTTTTAGTTGTATTCTATTATAGTCAGAGAAAATACTTGGCATGATTTCAATGTTTTTGAATTCTTTAAGACTTATTTTGTGGCGTAATATGAGGCCTGTCCTTGAGAATAATCAATCAGCTGATGAGAAGTATGTGAATTCTGGAGCAGTTGGGTGAAATGTTCTGTTCATTTCTATTAGGTCCATTTGGTCTATAGCATAGATTAAGTACAATTTTCCATTGTTGATTTGGATTTTTTCATTCAATGATGAAAGTGAAGTGTTGGGATCTCTAATGATTATTGTACTAAAGTCTATCTTTCTCTTTAGCTCAGTTAACATTTGCTTTATATATCTGGATCCTCTGGTGTTGGGTGAATATATATTGAGAATTGTTGTATCTCTTGCTGAACTGTCCCCTTTACTATTATGTAATGACCTTCTTTGTCTCTTTTTTTCAGTTTATGTATTTAAACCTGTTTTGTCTGATGAATGTATAGCTATTTCTGCTGTTTCTTGATTTTCTTTTGCATGGAATATCATCTTCCATCTCTTTATTTTCAATCTATATCAATGTGTGTCTTTATAGAGAAGTTTGTTTTTTTGGACAACAAATAATTGGCTCTTGTTTTTTAAATCCATTTAACCACTCTGTCTTTTAATTGAAGAGATTAGTCCATTCATAGTCAATGTTATTATTGATGGGTAATTATTGCCATGTTACTATTTGAATTCTGGTTGTTTTGTGGTCCTCTCTTTTTTATTTTCTCCTGTCTTCCTTTATTAAAGGCAATTTTCTCTGGTAGAGTGTTTTAATTTCTTGTTTTTCGTTTTTTGTGTTACTTGTAGGTTTTTTGATTTGAGGTTACCATGAGACTTGCAAAAAATGTTATGAAAACTCTGCTTATAAAGAAACAAGCATAGAGAAATCTAACAGAAATTATACCCTTTAATTCCATCTCCCACCCACTTTTTAAGTTTTTGTTGTTTCCACCCATGTTTTTATATGCTCTCTCAAAAAGCTGTTATTTTTATAGGTTTGTTTTTTAGTTTTCCTATTCAAGTGGTTTATACCCCACAATTATAGCCATAGAGCACTCTGTATGTGTATCCTTAGTATTACCAGTGAGTTGTACAAACTTTCATAAGATTTCTTATTGCTCATTAATATGTTTTTATTTCAGATTGAAGAATTTCTTTCAGCATTTCTTATAGGACAAATCTGGTATTAATTAAATCCTTTATTTTGTTTGCCTGGGACAGTTTTTATTTCTCTTATGTTTTAAGGGTTTTTTTTTTTTCTTCAGCACTTTGGCCTATAAAGTTCCCATTAGGAAGTTTGCTGGCAGATGTATTGGAGCTTCTTTACATATATTTTTCTCTTCTTTCTTGCTGCCCTTAGGACCTTTTCTCCATCTGTGACCGTTTGGAACTTGATTATTAATGCCTTGAGGTAGTCTTGTTTGAGTTAAATCTGCTCAGTGTCCTGTGACCTTTTTGCATTTAAATATTGTTATTTTTCTCTAAGTTTGTAAGTTCTCAGTGATTATTTCTTTGAATAAACTTTCTCTTTCTACCCACCCCCTCTTTAAGGCCAGGAAATCCCAGATTTTGCTCCTTTGAGACTATTTTCTAGATCTTATCCTTCATCCTTATTTATTTATTTTTTCCTTTTTCTTTTCCTGCTGTATTTTCAAATAGCCTGTCTTTGAGCTCACTAATTCTCTCTGCTGCTTGGTCAATTCTTCTGTTGAGATACTCTGAAGCATTTCTCAGTTTGTCAGTTTGAATTCTTTAAACTCTAGAATTTGGGCTTTTTAAAAAAATTTCAATCTCTGTTAAATTTCTTTGATAGGTTTCTGAATTCCTTCTCTTGTTCTGTCTTAAAGGCTACTGAGCATCTTTAGAACAACTATTTTGCATTCTTTGTGTGAAAGGACACCTATCTCCACCACTTGGTAATTGGTCATTGGTACCTCTGTTTGGTGATGTGATGTCTTCCTGGGTGTTCCTAATGCTTGTAGATGTTCTTCGATGTCTGGGCATTTGGTGCTGCCTTGGTGAGTTTGGCTAAGATATAGGAACATTTCTGGATTACCAGGCAAAGTCTTTCACTCTTTCTTTACTGTGTTCTGGGCTGCGTTCTGGAGTTGAGCAAGGAATGATGCAGGGATTGATTCCCTTATGCAACTAGCACCAGGTCACACTTGAAGCTTGCCCACTCTCACTTGGGTGACTGTTGCCTGGTTACTGCTTATGTTTATTCAAAGCCCAAAGCTCTTTAGTCAGAAGTTGATGAATCCTGCCAAGACTGGGTCCTTTTCTTCAGGACAGCATGTTTCCTTCTGGCCGAGGGTAGGTACAGAAACACTGCAGGAGTTTCCTTGTTAGTTTATTTTACTGTGGCTGAGCTGGTACCCAAGCTGCTGTTGCTCTTCCCAAGTGGAGGAAGACTGTCTCTGACCCCTGCTGCATGAGTTGGGGGAGTGATGTTGGCTGAAGACTGAAGTCTCAATGGGTCATGTGTACTCCAAGTCCACTGGCTCTGAGGCAATATAGTCACAGGAGTTGCCTAAGGACTGCACCATGAATGCAGTCCAGGCCACAGGCTTCCCTTTTTCTGCAAGTGGTAGGGCTAGAGAGAATCAGGCTATGGGACATAAGATTTCCATCTGGCTGGGCTGGTCAAAATGTTTCATCTGTGGGCACTGACAGAATTTTGTCCTGTGCTGTGTTCCCCTCTGATGGATGGCTCTGGGTTTCAATGAAAAGTCCCACAATCACTTCACTCTCCCTCCCCTGGGCACACAGATTCTCTTTCCACTTCCATATGGCACTGCCAGGTGATGAGGGGTGACATAGGCAGGGCAAGACTATCTTTTCTGCCTTCCTCAGTGCCTCTGTCCTTAATATAATGTTACAACCAGGTGGTATGATTGATCACCTGATTTTGGTTCTTCTGAAGGTGCTTGCCTTGGGGGAAAAGTTGTTGAATTAAATGTTCTGTGGAAGGATATAGCTGGAGGTTTCTACTTGGCCATTTTGCTCCTCCTTGCCTAGTGTTTCTTTTTCTTATTCTTTCTTCTTTTTTTTAATGAGACAAGTCTCACTCTGCCAAGGTTATGAGGTGGTGTGGTGGCATCAGTCTAGCTCACAGCAACCTCAAACTCCTGGGTTCAAGTGATCCCCCTGCCTACAGAGGAGCAGCTGGGACTACAGGGGCCAGCCATCATGCCAGGCTACTCTTTCTATTTTTAGGAGAGTCAAGGTCTCACTCTTGCTCAAGCTGGTCTCCAACTCCCTGGGCTCAAGGAGTCCGTCGAGGCCTCCCAGAGTGCTGGGATTATAGGCATGAGCCACCAAGCCTGGCCTGGTGTTTGTTTCTTGATCTGGGTGTATTTTCATGTCAATGAGAAAGAATGCATTTTTTGCAGTCATATTCAGGGTTATGAGGTGGTTATTCTAATTAACACACTTGCTTTACAAATGAGGAAATTGAAGTATGAGGAATTAAGTATCTCACTGTATAGTCGTCAAACTTTTAAACCAATAGGAGAGATACTAACTGAGGCAAGTTAATGAAAGAACCTCTCAAGATTAGAGCTGATTCTCAGTGCTGGCTTGGGAAACTTAACCTTGGTCGCCAGGAGGGAAAATTGAGGTCCGGGAGGCTTTAAGCAAATTGCCTAAATTTAACTAGCGAATTAATAGTGACTGGGATTATTTGTTCATTCCTCCCCCCCTTTTTTTTAAAGAGAGAAGCAAAGGAGAAAGGTTAAGATATGGCCAGGAAGTGAAATCCTTTTTTTGTGATACTTGAGCAAAACTGGAAGAGAAGAAATTGTTAATCAAGGTGAGTTTGCATGTTGAAAATTTGCCTCAGGTAGAATTGAAGTGTGCAGTCATTAAAGTTAGAAAAGTTGCCTCAGCTAGAATTGAAATGTGCAGTCATTAAAGTTAGAAGTCATTGAATATAGAGAAAAGGATATGGGGAAAGCAAAGTTGTAAAGGCATCTTTCTGTAAGGCAGTTCTCTGGGGTGGAGGGAGTATTGAGGACAGTACTACCCTTGTGCAGCTGAGTTATCCTTACAGATGCTGCTGAGCAAAAGACTAGAGAAAGAATGTTTGCAAAGTGAGCACCAGGTCTTTGGAGGCATGTGCATAATCATTTACATCTTTTCAGAGCTGCAGTATATTGCTATACTAACGCACATGTTTTCATGAATGCTGTTGCTGCTGATAAAACTCTAATTTCTATAAAATAGGTCACTTTTTAAATGGCTGATTGCGTAAAAAATTTTACTTTATAAGCTTTGGGTAGCCCTTTATGACACTCAAGGGTCTGCCAAGCACATAATTGCAGATTGGAAAGGAGAACAGTACAGAGAATTCCAACTCAGGAAAATGAACTTAGTGCATGACAATTAAGAATTTATTTACATTCACTTTTTCTGGTTGAAGTCTTAAAGCAGTAATTTTCAACTGGTGTGCTATGGTACATTGGTATGTCATGAGGATCTTAAGTGTGCTGGGGAAATTTTTAAAGATCATTAATCAAATTATTTTTGAAAGAATTTCAAAGCATAATAAGTATATTCTTTTAAAAATTCTTTTCTTTTCATCAACATAATTGAAGTGTGCTATGAAATAAAAAGGCTGAAAACCACTGTTAAAATAAATGAGTTTAATATCTTTATTTTTGGGAAAGTTGTGCTGAAGTCCTTAGGGTGAATTGTAATATTTTCAACTTATTCCCAAAGGATTAAAAAAATACTTCTGAGTGTGTATGTGTATATGTACGAGGTCTGACAATTAAGTTCATGAACTTGACGCTGTATACTTAAGTTGGCAACACTGTGCAAACAGCTCAGGAAGGTTTCATGACCTTGGTATATCAGTGCTTCACAGTAGTATTCATGTCAACATGTGGTGTTGTCTTGCTAGGTCGTGTTAATTATTGTTGGTTAGTGTTTTTTTTAATGCTGTCATGAGAAAGTCAGAGCTTGAATTAGAGCAACAAACAAACATTAAATTTCTTGTTAAACTTGGCAAGAATGGAAGTTAAATTGGGGACATGTTAGTCCAAGTTTATGGGGACAATGCTATGAAGAAAATGGAAGTGTACCTATAAATGGATTAAGTTTTTCTCAAGGGAGAGAAAGCATCACTGAAGAAGAAAGGTCAGGGCTGCCAGTAATGAGTAGCACTGACAAAAACATTGTAAAAATCCATCTATTTGAGGGAAGGAGCGAGGGGGGTGGGGTCTTGGTGTGTGCCACAACTTTTGGGGGCAATACATGATTGTAAGAGGGACTTTACCCAACAAATGCAATCAGTGTAACATGTTTCTTGTACCCTCAATGAATCTCCAACAATAAAAAAAAATCCATCCAATTGTGTGCCAAAATCATTGGCTGACTAGGAAGCATAGAAGACCAAATAAATATTGATAGAGAAACAGGAACATCTTAACTGAAAATCTTAGCATGAGAAAGGTGTGTGCAAAATGTTCCCATAGGAGCTCACCAAAGAACAAAAGCAAAGTAGTATATAACTTTGCCAAGACCTTTTGGAAAGGCAAGACAATGTTTTTGGTCATGTTACCACTGGTGATGAAACCTGGGCGTACAAGTATGACCCTAACACAAAGCGTCAAAGTGCACAATGGGAGTCAGCCAATTCTCTATGACCAAAAAAAGTTCTATCAGTCCAAATCAAGAGTTGTCCAAACAATGGTGCTAAACTTTTTTGATAACAGAGGGATTATTCATTATGAATTTGTATCAAATGGACAAATAGTTTACCAAGTTTACTATTTGGAAGTGATGCAAAAGGCTATGTGAAATAAACAAAAACGAGCTGAAGTTATGGCCAAAAACTTATGGCTCTTGCATCACAACAATGCACCAGCTCACACACAGCATTGTCTGTGAGGAGTTTTTAGGCAGTAAACAAATCACCGTATTAGAACACCCTCCCTATTCACCTGATGTGAATGAATTTTTTCTTTACCCAAAGAGAAAGGAAATATTGAAAGGAAGACATTTTTAATAACAAAAGCTTTGATGGCCTATTCCAGAGAAAGAGCTCCAAAATTGCTTTGAAGGGTGAACCAGTCACTAGCGTTGGTGCACAGCTTTTCATAGGGAGCAGTTTGAATGTTATAATGATATTGAGCAGTGAGGTATGTAACACTTTTTCTAGGATGAGTTTGAGAACTTAATTATCATACCTTTGTATATAGAGAGAGAGGAGAGAGAAATGTGAAAGGAGAGTGAAGGAAGGAGAGAAAGCAACTATTAAATATTAATTGGCAAAATATTAATTGCTGAATTGTGAAGGATACTACAGGTGTTCATTGTACTATTCTTCCACATTTCTATACACTTGAATTTTTTCATAGAAAAGGAAAAAAGTAAAAATTGTATTCTTCATGCTATTTCAGGTTCTGTATTATATTTTGTATCCAGAATTGTAGTCTTGAGTGTTACTTTAAATCAATGATTAGTCAACAATTTTTAATTACATGTATTTTTAAACATTTTCTCATTTTGAAATTATTTTTTATAATTTTAATGATAGCTATTATTTAACATTTATATTGTTTATTAGGAATTTTATATGCATTATCACTAATCCTCAAACTAATTTTGAAATATAAATATCATTTTCTCCATTTTTCAATAAGAAAACACATTAGCCCTTGGTCACAAGTAACTATAAATGTTAGTGCTGTGATTTGTGCCTGTGTGTGTCAGAATGCAAACTCTGCTTTTTAAAATGATATTACCGGCTTCCCAAGAAAGAAAGAAATGCTAATAATGATAAAAAATTTTATTTATATGTAGGTGGGCTGGTGTTCCTTTGGAGATCTCTCTATGCTAATTTAGATCTGTTAAAAATTAAAATCTTATGACAAGCAGAATAAATCTCATGCCAAATGAGCAGAATAAACTAGTTTTTCTGCTTTTGTCTGTAACTCAAAGTCATAAACACAAGGTTATCAGAATCTTATTGCCTCTCCAAAAACTTTCTAATGAAGGTTCATTGCCTTATTTAAATGACTTATCATAAGCAACAGGTAAAATATCAATTGCATGTTCGATAGTGCTATTTCAAAATGTATTGACATTTGGCTGTTTCATCATGTTCCTAAAATTTTCTACTTTAATGTGTGCATATTTTTATCACTAAGTGACACGCTCTTCCCATGAGGCAAAGCATTAGTCATTCATTCAACAAATATTTATTGAGCACGTAATAAGTGCTTAGCACAACATATATGCATTTTACTGACAATCCTATTGCAATCTTAACTACATTTCTTTTCTGTTAAAGACAGTAACATTACACAATTATGCAATTTTTTCCCCTCACAATTTTAATATTTTCTCACAGTAGCAAAACTTTTATAGAATAATTATCTGGTGGGCTATTTTTAACATAACCATTTACTTGTAACCTCCAAACTAAATAAGAATTATTTATATGTACAATTTAAAGTTTTTCAGAGTTATTGATAACGCCACAGTTGATTTCAAACTAAGGATTTTGGGGACTTTGGGATGATTTCAGTAGGGGAGGAGCTATGAGAGATTATCCCTTGGATTCACCCCAACACCCCTAGGTGTGCAGTGAGTAACATTGAGTGTAGAGATTGTTTCATTTTCCATTGTTAGCGAAAAAGAATATTTGCTTCAAAGTTTGCTCATAAAGCTTGAGTATATGACTACATTCAATGAAATAAATAATGGATAATGTTCTCAATTTCTGTTTCATGAAAGGAGATGCTTCCAAGTTTCTCTTTCAAAATAGCCCTGGAAAATATTGACCTAATTTCCTCTACAGATCTTTATCTTTTTAAACATAAAACTAGAGTCAATTATTGAAAATACTGAGGTGGCCAACATACAGAGAATATTATGTAAGTACTTTGTACATATCTGGCCACCTCTTGGTAAAATTATGTGATAAATATTTTGTAAATAAAGGTATGTCTAGCCATAATTTCCCCTTTTCCATATTTATGATGACTTTATGGTAATCTTTGGAACACCACGCACTTTAACTTATGTTTGCATTTCTTTATCTCCCCCACTACTCTTTAGAGCTTGATTGGTAAACTCCACTTTAGAAGTAGTGACAATCTTCTCGTTTTATATTGCTAAAGACAGGGCTCTTGTTATGTCCTTTAGGCTGGTTTTGAACTCCTGGCCTCAAGGGATCCTTCCAGTCCAGCCCCTCAAGTTTCTGGGATTACAAGTGTGAGCCAACAAGCCCAACTCTAAGCAGTGAGAACCTTCGTTCCTGCCTTTCTCCCTCTATTTCATCTCACACAGGAGCATTTCAGAGAATGAAATTCTTAGAGGGTGAATATGTGAAGGGAAATTTATTATTTTTTGTTTTGACTTTTTATTATGGGCTATTTTGAACAAACACAAAAGTAATTCTCAAATGCATAATGAGCCTTTATTCCTCTTCAAGACTTTGCTAATCTTTCTTTCATCTCTCTCCCTTTTTTGTGTTAGACTATTTTAAAATAAATTCCATGTCTTGTTTCACAGTCAATATCTCAGCCTGTGTCATAAGTTAAAGTGAAGGGAAATTTAAAGGTTAACATTCACTCATGAAAAGATACAGTAAAAACAGATTTTGCTTTTGACCTTCCCAATAGTAAGAATAGTCTCGGAGATCGAGCAAAAAATTGCAAAATAGGCTCTTTTCTTTTATGTGCATCCTTGTCCAACTTTCTAAGCCTTTTTCATTTTTAGCTATGAAGCTTACTCTTTCCAATATCCTAGTGGCCTAAAGCTCTAGGTACTTCTAATGAAGGATAACATTTTCAGGAGAGAAACTGAGTTATAAGATAGAAAATTCTTTTTTCATAGATAATTGTTTTTTTTAAGGTAGATATAGAGAAGGGAAAGGATCATTAAAAGGTGGGTTTTAAGAGTATCTGCTGCTTCCAGATAAGACATGTTGGCTGTTTTCTATTTGATATATTGATATACCATAGAGGTCATGTCATCACTAATCATTAAAAACAGATAAACGGATGGGTGGATCAAAAACCTAGGTCACTTCTGATCAGATATTAGGGAATTCGTTGTAATTCAGGTTGTGTAATTTTAGAAAGTTCAAGAGAGTGTCCCTGGCCCTCATTATCTCCCGCATTGGAGAATGGTGATGCAGACATTTTATTCTTTGGCTTAGAACTTTCCCTGTTCAAGAGTGATCAATAGAAATCCACAGCTATAGGAAGGTATGCAGTTATCGCACTTTTTAGCTTAGAATAAATTAGATTGTCTGTTATCTGAATTTAGTATTGCCAAATGAGAACGAACTGACAGGCTTGAAAGGGATTCCACAGGAGACATAATTTACCAGCCGGAAAGAGGCATGGGAGAGGTGTTTGGGTAGAGAAATAAGGCCTCCCCTCTGCTCTGCTATTAATAGCAGGGTGTCCTCAGGAAAGTCACCTCCCTTTTCTGGATCTCAATTCCCCAATTAAAAAAAAGATTGAATTAGAATGACCTCTCAGTTCCTGTACAGTAATGATGGCCCACCAAGTCTGTCCTCTGTCATTCTAAAACACGATCATCTAGAGATTTTTACATGTGTCCTGTCTACACCTGTCATCCTATGATAACTTTTGATTTCATCTTCTTTCATCTTTTCAAACTAAAGAGTCATAGGTATTTGCTATACAGAAACTACTTTACCCCCTATATTGCTTTAGTTTTGTATGATTCTTTCACCCATTCCAAATTTGTTAAGTCATCTTTAGTGTTTCCTGACCCAGAATTTCATTTCACTGCCCTAGAGGCAAGCTGAATGTTAAAGAAACTAAAGAAAACAATCTACCTGTTTCACAATTTGCTTCCTTCCTGAAAAATGACTCACGTTTTATTGATTCTTTTTATCGAATAACACCCTATACTGATGTTCTCAAGGCCTAATTATGCTCCTAACTGACTTTGCTAAGGGATGAGTTACAGTCATTGTCTTATTAATAGAATATGATTTATTTTTATCTCGGGATGATGTTGCTTTTCCCCCTACTGAACCTTCTCTGCTACTTTAAGGGTTGGTTGCAGTGCTCAACTCACAGATACTGTTCTTGCTACCTCTTGGGCACAACTACATTCTCAAGGACAGTGTGAAACAGGAGGGACAGATTTCCTTCCTCAAAATTAATTGTGCTTTTTAATCTTTCTTCATCATGCTCAGGAACATAAACCTCAGTAGTATCTCTAGAGGGCCAGAGACACAACAAGAATCCTGTTCCCAAATGCAAGCTCTAGGGCTTGGACATTGATATATGCAAGATTAGTAAATGATGCCTGGTTCTGGAACTGGATGAGAGATACTGTATGGGTGGCTTTGGCCTTGCTACATCAGACTCTGAATCATACAGATTACCCCTATTCTTGTAGTGAATGTGCCACTATCCCAGAGGTAAAACTTTCCCCACAAGAGAGTAAGAGGGAGCATAACCCACGTGCTTTCACTTCTGTGTGGCTGTTCCTGATGCCACCCTGATGTGTTTTCTGTGGTTACCCAAACCTTCTTTCATCACATTTTTTGCAACTATTTCCTCTATTTCCCTTTCAACTTATTTCTATCAGTTCACCTAGAAAAATAAGGTTCTGTTCTGTGATCTGCCTTATATCGTTATATACAATTTGCCTTTTAAAGTAAATGGGACGTGAATTCAGACATGAGTATGAAAGAAGAAATGCTCAAATCATTTGGCCCATGTTTAGCAAAAATAATTAGTAGAACACTCACACTGCTCATGAGGCCTCTGTTAATTTAACAAATATATATCAAACCCTTAATATGTTCCAAACACTCTTCTATTTAAACAGGCCAACACAACACCTTGTTCTTTTGGAGGCTTACAAAGGCGCAGAGAGGACAAATAGTAAACAAGTAAATCTGATTACGTACAGGAAGGAAGTGATCCTTAAGAATTCTAGATACAGAGAAAATTAACTCTGAGGGCAGCAATGACGATAGGTACTTGATATATGTAAACTTTTAATCATAACAATTCCCTATCCGTTTTCTGGAACTATCATCACAAATCATCATAGACTGGAGAGCTAAAACAACAGAACTTATTTTCTAGATATTCTGGAGGCTAGAAGTCAAAGCCAAGGGTTTTGATTTCCTCCGAAGCCTTTCTCCTTGTCTTAAGACACAAGAAGGCAAAGCCTGGATTTGAACTCACTTAATCACTATGCCCATGTTGAAGATGACTATCAAGTAAGGAATTGAAGAGTTAAGTTATTGGAAACCAGCAAAACTCAGTCATGGTAGAGCCAAAAGCACATGGTGTAGAGTCACATGGTCTGAATTTAAGTCCCCACTTTTCTGCACAGAAGTTGTGTAACATTAAGACTATTAACTGCACTCATTGTTTTATTCCTTCCTCCATAGTAAAACCTACACACTCTGACATTTCTGTTCTTTATATTTCATTATGAAAATCCCTCCACACACTCCGGTTGTAATCTACTAATTTGGTTTCATGACACACATATGTTTTGACCCACATTTAAAAAACACTGCGTTAGCTCAGTGCCCATAGCTCAGTAGTTAGGGCACAGGCCATATACACTGGACTTGCAGGTTTGAACCCTGCCCAGGCCTGCTAAACAACAATGACAACTACAACAAAAAAACTAGCCTGGAGTTGGTGCCTGTAGTCCCAGCTACTGGGGAGGGTAAGGCAAGAGAATCACTTGAGCCCAAGAGTTTGAGGTTGCTGTCAGCTGTGACGCCATGGCACTGTACCGACATACTGAGGGCGACATACTGAGACTCTGTCTAAAAAAACAAAACAAAACCCAAAAACACTGCCTCATGTAGCCAAATGTAAATGATTCTTCTCAATTAGTGATCCAACCTCAGACTTTTGCGGTCCTATAGTGTTCACTTATCTAAAGGCCACTTGTAAGAAGAAAGTTACCCGTTCTTTTCTCCGGTGTCCTGATCGAGTGACCCCACAGTGTGGCTGACTGGCAGCTTTCTCATGTTGCCCTCTCTGCAGTGGGGAGTTGAAATTTAAGAGGGGACCATCTGTATGTGAGGACACCTGGAGTTTCACTGACAAAAAATGAAAGTGAGGGAACCAGAGAGGGGAAGTGGTTTATCTCATGTTTCTTTATGTGCATAAGATGCTGTTTTGTTTTGGTTTTTTGCTTTGAGCCTGTCTCTCACCCTGTTGTTGCCTAGGCTGGAGTGCAGTGACATGATCCAAGCTCACTGCAACCTTGAACTCCTGGGCTTAAAAGATTGTCTAGTCTCGGTCTGTCAAGGTGCTGGGATCACAGGCTGGAGCCACCACGTCTGGCCAAGATGCAGTGATGTACAGTGGTTAAGATCACATGCTCTTCCTCCACATGGCATTTATTAGAATGTCATGCTGCTCATCAGCTGGGTTTTACTGAATCCCATGGTGCCTTTGAGTGCTCATCATATTCGTGAGGATAAAAAGGGAGCTATTACAAGGAAATTGCTTGGTAAGTATCAGTTATTACTTTAAAAGTCTATATGCTGAAAGAAAGGAAGGATAAAAAGAATAAAAAATGGACAATACAAAGGGATTCTCGCATACTTTTCTCAAGGCCCTTTACCACATATCACCAGAAATATGTCAGGAAAAGTTGGATTTATTACTCTGGGCAGTGAAAGAGAATGCAAACTTTGAAAAACTGAAGGGGTTGTTTCAGAATTTTTGCTGCTGTTAGGTAATTTGGGGGAGGGCCTTAGGAAAGGAGTCTTTGCTTTGAATTGGATATATTTAGGAAGTGAAAGTAACTCCACAAAAATTTGGATATCTGAGTAGATATCATATAGGAGAAAAGGCCAGACCTAGGCTCACAATGTACTTTGTAAAGAATTAGCAATCACTTCTATTAGCCAGGATAGAGGAATGTTTGCTTCTTTTGTGTGCATTGGAAAAGGTTCATGCTTTTGTCTGTGTTCAAATATGATGAGAGAGTGGTCTTGTTTTACTTAATTCATCACAGTCACTGAGTGACCTTGTCTAATGTTCTGTGAATTTTAGGTTCAACAGAGCACCAAGGCCTGGTTGTTTTACTCTTGGATTTGGCCTCTGTCCATCATAGGGTCCATCGACCAAGTAGTAGTTAATATTAATAATTGAAATGCTGACATATTGCAGAATGTCTTAGAACAGTGGTTCTCAAACTTCCTAATGCCGCTATGCATTTTCATTGTTACAAAGGGGTTGCAACCCACAGGTTAAGAACCGCAGTCTTAGAGGATTTCAAATTTCAATGCATAGTAGATAGATTGCATTTTAAAACATACTATAAATTCTTTTTTTTAAATAATTTTATTGAATCATAATTATGTACATTGGTGCAATCATAGGGCACGATTCATATACATTCAGAAATATTTTGATCATACTGTTACAGATAGCCTTCATGGCATTTTCTTGATCACTATATAAAGACA
>CAUYON010074112.1:0-17577 GCA_963573935.1 Arctocebus calabarensis | reverse complement strand
AAAAAAAAAAAAAAAAAAAAGAGTTTGATGCTGTGAACTGTGATGCCATGGAACTCTACCAAGGGTAACATAATGAGACTCTGTCTCAAAAAAAAAAAAAAAAGAATAGACTTGAGTTTCCACTTGTTCTCACGGGTTCCTGCCAGTAGATTCCAGCTCCATCTATTCCCTTTTAATATCCATCCCTCTTCCTAGCTGCCCTTTCTCTGGACTTTAGGCTCAAACAGAAGAACATCAGCTCTAACACTGCACGGGGTCAAATCCCATATGACACATAACATACTAGGACAGTGAATAGGACCTGACTAAAGTGGGGAAAGGAGGATATGTATAGACAGACAGGAAGTTGTGGACATAGTTACATTGCCATCTCCTCACTTTGAGATTATCATGTCTTTTCACAATTGGACTTCTGAAGTTATCTGTCACTTCAAAACTTTGCCATAACCAGAGCGTCAGACATATAATTGCATCCACAGAGGCAGATTATGGGGTAGTTTTATGGGTATGTACTTACCTACAAATTCGTCAAGTTGTAGATATTAATTACATACATCTTTTTGTGTTTCAATTATACATCAGTAAAGTGTTGACTTTCTAAAAGAGAAAGAGAGGAAGAAGGCAGAGCACATTTGAACCAATGGCTCAGGTTGTAACTTCCCTCATAATGGTTTTTTTGTTGTTTTTGTTTTTGAGACAGTCTCACTTTGTTACATTGACAGAGTGCTGTGGCATCATAGCTCAAAGTAACCCCAAACTTTTGGGCTCAAACGATCCTCTTGCCTCAGCCTTCCAAGTACCTGGAACTACAGGCACCTGCCACAACGCCTGGCTATTTTTTAGAGACAGGGTCTTGCTCTTGCTCAGGCTGCTCTCTAAATTGTGAGCTCAAGCAATCTACTCACTTCACCCTCCCAGAGTACTAGGATTACAGGCATGAGCCACCATGCCCAGACTTCCTCTCACAATGTTAATAAGAATTGATAGAGTGAGTTCTTCCATTCTTTCCCCCTTCCAGAAGCTCTGGTGCTTTTTACTTCTGTATTCCTTTCTAGCTTCTAATAAAAGTCCTATCTTACCACTGAAAAAAATAAATAAAATAAATAAAAGAATTGCTAGGCAGGTTTTCAGCAGAATTACAGCCAGGCATTAACCAGAGTGTGCTGATTCACTTCAAGCCACTTCTCTGTAGCTGTTAACTGACTGAGAGTCACATAGTGTGCTGACCACCTGCTTCTCCATTATTCCTCTAGATAGGCTCTTGGTTGCTAAAACAACCAAACTTTTGCTCAAACATTGCTTAAGTCATTTTTCAGATCTTGAATTCCAGTGGAATTGTGCACAACAACCAATCTGAAGGGCACCCCCCAGAAAAAAACACCTTAGCACAAGAATGTGGTTTCTTCACTTCCCTGCCTCATGACTTCATCCATGCCTCACTTCTTAACAAATCAGCCATCCAATACTTCAGCCCTCCAATCAGCTGGTCATCCATCAAGATCCTCTACAGGCCCTATCCCCGTACCTCTCAAAGAAGTGTATTTGAGGTATCCTTCCATCTCCACATTTAGCCACCCTATTTCTTTTAGTTTTTCAGTATCCCCAGTCACTTGGTGTTTTGACACACTGCACATCAGGCAAATAAACCTGTTATGGTTACAACATTGTCACACCTCAAAGTTCATTGGCTCTCAGGCCATGAAAGTTAGAGAAAAGACCTTTATAGGGCTATTCTGGCCAACTGTGCAAAACTGCTACCTCCTAAGTTGAGAATTAATGATGAGTGTGGCTGCACACATTCTGCTTTCCTGTTTTTCTTCCTTTTTCTTCCACTTTTGTTTTTCAACTATTTGTTGAATTGAGTGTCCTCCATTTGACCAACACTGGCTGGATTCCATGGGTAAATGCATATACTTTGTACCTGAGAAATAACATTAGTTACCTAGTATTGCTGTATAACAAATTATGCCAAAACTTAGCCACTGAAAGAAACACATTTATTAATTCACTAACTTCCTGGAGTTAGAAATCTTGGAGTGACTCAACTGGGTCCTTCTGACTCAGCATCTCTTATGAGACTTCATCAGGGAGTTGACCAGGGCTGCAATCTTCTGAAAGCTTGACAAGAGTTGGGAGATTTGCTTCTAATAAATAGCCACTTCAAGCTTACTGACATGCTATTGGCAAGAGAACTCAAATCCTTGTCACATAGGTTTCTATATAGGATTATTAATGAAATGGCTGCTGGCTTCTTTCTATATAAAAGTGAGAGAAATCATAAGCAAGACAGAAACGTCTCATCTCCTGGCCTGGTTACCCTGGTTAAGAATTATTAAATTCTTTCTCTGCTCCATCCCCAGTATCTCAGTGTATCAACTGGCAAATGAACCTGCTCAGTTACAAGCAACAGTGTCTTTTATAGCCTAATCTCTGCAAGTGATATGTCATCTCTTCTACCATATTCTATAGATCACACAGAACAACCCACAAAGTACCTCACAGGGGTATGGATCTTGAGTGGTGGAATCATTGGGACCACTATAAAAGCTAGATACCATAAGGAATTCATCATCTTATGGATGAGGGAAAGACAGAATAATAAATACTACATAGATAATCCTCAAGTAACACAATTATTCTTTGTATTTATTCATTATTCATTTGACTTTTCATGGAAAAAAAACTGTGATGTCAGCAGAAGTACTGTCATCCCTATCCTATAGATGAGAAAAATGAAGCAAATGAGATGTTTATTTTGCCCAATATCACCAGGCAATGGTGTTGCTGAGACTAGATCCAGAATTCTTAGTTGACTGAGTTTCCCTCCTCTGCTTCTCTGTTAACAAATAGGGCAACAACAGTTGGAGCAGAACTCCACTTGGAATGGAAGGAAGAATAATCAGCAGGCAGGAGGTAAAAAGAGGGTTTCTGCCATTTGAGACAAATTTTCAGGAGAATCCTACTCACTAACTACCTTTCAGATTATTAGTTTTCAAGTAATGCCACCTCTCTCAACCTTGAACAAGGTGTCCTGCTGCTAAAATTAAATCACATCAATTTTAATATATTTATATACATATACAAATATTGGATACTATAATGGTGTATTCAAAGTACTGAAATTTAAAAACTGAAAACCAAGAATTTTATATCCAGTAAAATTATTCCTCAAAAATAAAGTTTCTGACCCTGCATGTAAGGTAGTTGGAAGCCATCACTCCTATCCTCACAGAAGAAACTGTATATTAACTATTAGATTTATCAGAGAATTGAAGTTACAAGATAAATTACCACTCCAAAAAAAAAAAAAAAAAAGGAAAGAGACAAGTAGGTAGATACAAAAGAGTCACAGATTACTGGAACAAAAGCCCAGCAGCATAAATCTCTGCCGAAACCAGTAATAAAGTAAAAAGACTTAAAATATAGGCAAAGCATGGTAGGTCATGTATATAATCCTAGCACTCTGAGAGGCTGAGGTGGGTGGATTGCTTGAGGTCAGGAGGATGGGTCCAGTTTGAGCAAGAGTGAGACCCTCATCTCTACTGAAAGAAAAAGAGAGAGAGAAAAAAGAAAGAAAGGAAAGAAAGATTAACCATCTTTACTAAAAATAAAAATATTACCTGAGCATTTTGGTGGGTACTTGTAGTCCTAACTATTGGGGAGGCTAAAACAGGAGGATCACTTGAGCCCAGGAGTTTGGGAAATTGCAGTGAGCTCAGGTGATACCACTGCACTTTACCTAGGGCAACAGAGTGAGATTCTTTCTTAAAACAAAACAAAACAAACTTAAAATATAATTGAAAGATTTCTAGAGGTTTAGTGTGGATAAATCTGAGTTTTTAAAATGATAGAGGGGGCTCAGCACTCATAGCACAGTGGTTAGGGTGCCAGCCACATACACTGGGGCTGGTGGGTTCAAATCTGGCCCAGGCCTGCTAAATGACAATGACAACTACCACCAAAAAATCGCTGGGCATTATGGCATCTGTAGTCCCAGCTACTTGGGAGGCTGAGACAAGAGAATTGCATAAGTCCAAAAGTTTCAAGTTGCTGTGAGCTATGATGCCATGGCACTTTACCGAGGGTGACATAATGAGACTCTGTCTCAAAATAATAATAAATAAATAATATTTATTATAATAACATTTATTATTCTTAGGGCAAAGCCTACACTTTTATGAGCTTTAACTCCAGGCACATACCAGGGTTCTTAAAGAGAAGACTGGCAAAATACCATTTCTTCTTTCCTTTTTGCACATAAAATTCCTTTATTACAAAAGTTTCCACATAGTCATACTAACAGATTTGGGATATTGATTTTAAAGACTTTGTTTTAACTGAAACAAATAAGAATAATGCCATACAAACCAATATTTAATGAAAACTGAGAGCATTATGGAATATTCTGTTTTTACTAGTAAGTAATTATGCCTAGATAGCTCATAAAATTACTATAACATTCTTGATTTTATTGTTTCCCTAAGAAATACTTCTCTGTTTTAAATAAAGTGCATTTTATCCATTGAGTTCATTTCATATCTCCACTGTTATACTGTAATCATAAAGATCTATGTAGTTTGGCTATTTTAACTACAGAGGATTAGCTCCCTAAGCAGATGATGTTTGTATTCCTTCTCCTTTAGAGCCAAATGGAGGTTGATAACTGCTCTTTAGGGCATTTAATGTGATCTCAACTAATGTGCACAAGGCAAGGGTATATTTCTAAAGAACTAAGAGGTAGCTCTCCTGCCTACTAAACTGGGATCCTCATTTTTCCTGCTGCTTTTTTTAAGCAGACCATTCGGGTATTTGCCCCAAAACTTAAAGTTACCCTTACCCTAGTTCCTAATATATATACTATTAGCCAACATGCTCTTTCTTTCTCTACCTGACTCTTCATCCCTGCATGATCCAGGGACAAGGATTGCCCTCCCAACTCTTTGTGTCCTCCCTCCCTGGTATATGTAACGAATTTTGAACTTATTTCCTTCATGGTATAGTGTTGAATTTGTCTTTCATCTGAAAATGAGTGGCTTCCCCTGGCTAGGTTTTCTTCAGGACACTGAGAACACAAGGTGGGTTCCCTTCACCATAGAAATGGTCAGGAAGGAAAAACTAGACACAGATCAGGCAAGAACTACAGAGGCATCTTATGGTTGTACAAAAAAATTTCCTATGTGAGGGTGGTGCCTGTGGCTCAGTGAGTAGGGCACCATCCCCGTATAACAGGGGTGGTGGGTTTGAACCTGGCCCTGGCCAAGCTGCAACAAAAAGTAGCCAGGCATTGTGGTGGGCACCTGTAGTCCCAGCTACTTGGGAGGTTGAGGCAAGAGGATCTCCTAAGCCCAAGAGCTGGAGGTTACTGTGAACTGTGATGCCATGGCACTCTACAGAGGGCAACAGCATGGCAAGAGACTCTGTCTCTTAAAAAAAAAAAAATTTCCTATGTGAGGGACCCCTGGTCACTGGTCAGACAACTAAGCATTAGGCTGTCCACAGGGTTAAAGAATTATCCCATGAAAAGCAGACTACAAAAAGATACACCTGGCTCCCCTTTATTTCCCATTAAGGAAGAATTGCTAGTCAAAATAAAATTTATTTATTTATTTATTTATTTATTTATTTATTTATTTATTTTTTAGAGACAGAGTCTCACTTTATTGCCCTTAGTAAAGTGCTATGGCATCACAGCTCACAGCAACCTCCAACTCCTGGGCTTAGGCGATTCTCTTGCCTCAGCCTCCCAAGTAGCTGGGACTACAGGCACCCTCCACAATGCCCAGCTATTTTTTGTTGCAGTTTGGCAGGGACTGGGTTTGAACCTGCTACCCTCTGTATATGGGGCCAGCACCCTACCCACTGAGCCACAGGAGAACCTCCTTCAAAATAAAATTTAACAAAATATGTACAGGATCTATATAAGAAAAACTACAAAACTATGATGAAAGAAATCAAAGAATTTCTAAAAATAATGAGATATTTTATGTATGTAAATAGAAAGACTCAATATTGTCAAGGTGTCAGTTCTTCCCAACTTGAACTATTGATTTGTTCTATAGATCAATAGATTTCAATATCTAGAAAGCTAAAGTAATAAAGATAATGTGGTATCAGCAAAAGAATAAACAAATCAATTGAACAAAAAAAGACCTACATAAATAGTTAGCTGCTCGTTAACAAAAGACAAAAACATTTCGATGAAGAAAGAATAGTATTTTCAACAAATTGTGCTGAAACAATGAGACATTCACATTTTTTTCTTTCTTTTTTTTTTTTTTTTTTTTTGCCGGGGCTGGGTTTGAACCCACCACTTCTGGCATATGGGGCTGGCGCCCTACTCCTTTGAGCCATAGGAGCCACCTGACAGCCACATTTTTAAAAAAGCATCTAGACACAGTCCTTACACTTCTCATAAAAATTAACTAAAAATTGTTCATAGACAAAAAATATAAAATGAAAAATTATAAAATTTCTAAATGAAAACATGGGGAAAAAGATAGGTGTCCCTGGATTTTGTTTTTAGATACCACACCAAAAACACAATCCATGAAAGAACATTGATAAGTTGGACTTCAGCAAAATTTAAAATGTATACTCTGCAAAAGGCATTCTTACAAAAATGAAAAGATAACAAACAGACTGGGGGAAAATTGTAAAACATGTCCATTAAAGTTCTAGTGTGACAAATATACAAAAATAAAACTCTTAAAATTCAATAAAAAGACAAAAAACAACTCAACTTTAAAATAAGTCTAAGCACTTTACTAAAGAAGATACATAGACAGCAATTAAGCATGTAAAAATGTTCACAGTATACATTTTTAGGAAAGTAAAACAATAATTAAAGCAATTAAAACAACAAGATACTATATACTATAACTATACCCTTTAGAATGGCTAAAATCCAAAACACTGAAGATAGTGATACCAGCAAGATGGCAGTTTTAATATTCCACACAAAAAGCCAAATTAGCAACTACCCACAGATAAGAACACATTTATGAAAATCTCAGAACCCAGGAGTGAATCCGAGGCACCCCACCCAATCATGAAGTCCAATCAGTGCCATCACCTTGGCAAGCAACACAGCCTATGATCAGAGGCAACTGTCAAGCCCAGTCCGTGGCACCACCCAATCAGGGAGACCAGCCACTAATCTGCCTGAACTCAGAGCAGAGCCTGACTGCAAGTCCAGCTAGCAGATGCACCAGAATGCAAAGTCCAGCCAGCAGTCCCTCCCAAGCTCAGAGCATAGATAGTGATTCTGTCCAACTAGGGTACTTGACAACAAGCCTTCCCTGCCCAAGGACACTACCAACTGGTCTGTCCAGAACCCCAAGGTAAACAGAATACTTAAGGTCTATCTTTGCCAAAGTGAATCCACAAAGGCTAGAAGAGGTAGTCACTTCCTCAAATGTATAGAAACCAACACAAATATACAAGAATTGGGAAATCATGACACCATTAAAGGAAACTAATAAAGCTCCAATAAATGATCCTAAAGAAAGGGAAAATCTATGACCTGACTGACAAAGAATTCAGAATAATCCTCCTAAAGAAGTTTAATGAACCAGAAGAAAATATGTATATACAACTAAATAATATTAGGAAAAAATATGTGGACAAAATGAGAAGTTCAACAAAGAAACAGTAGCAATAAACATTTTAATAATAAGCAAAATCCCAAATAGAAATTCTAGAGTAAAAAAGCATAATGACTGAACTGAAAATATCATTAGAGAACTTCAACAACATACTTAATCAAGCAGAATAAAAGGTCAGTGAACTTGAAGATAGATTATTTGAAATTATATGGGAGAGGCTCAACACCTGTAGCACAGTGGTTATAGCACCAGCCACATACACCCAAGCTAGTGTGTTCAAACCTGGCCCATACCAGCTAAACAACAATGACAACTGCAACAACAACAACAAAATAGCTGGGAGTTGTGGCAGGTGCCTGTAGTTTCAGCTACTTGGAAGGCTGAGGCAAGAGAATTGCTTGAGCCCAAGAGTTTGAGGTTGCTATGAGCTATGACACCATGGCAACCTACCAAGGACTACATAGTGAGATGCTGTCTCAAAAAAAAAAAAGAGGGCGTAGAGCAGCACCTGTGGCTCAGTGAGTAGGGTACCAGCCCCATATATTAAGGATGGTGGGTTCAAACCCAGCCCCAGCCAAACTGCACAAAAAAATAGCTGGGCATTGTGGTGGGCACCTGGGGTCCCAGCTACTTAGGAGGCTGAGGGAGAATCACCTAAGCCCAAGAGTTGGAGGTTGCTGTGAGCTGTGATGCCACGGCACTATACCAAGGGGGACAAAGTGATACTCTGTCTCTAAAGAAAAAGAGGGTGGTGCCTGTGGCTCAATGAGTAGGGTGCTGGCCCCATATACTGAGAGTGGAGTGTTCAAACCTGGCCCCAGCCAAACTGCAACAATAAAAAAAAAAATAGCTGGATGTTGTGGCAGGCACCTGTAGTCCCAGCTACTTAGGAGGCTGAGGCAAGAGAATTGCCTAAGCCCAAGAGCTGGAGGTTGCTGTGAGCTGTGACACCACAGCATTCTATCGAGGGTGACAAAGTAACACTCTGTCTCTAAAAAAATAAAATGAAATGAAAAAAGATGAAAAGAAAGAAATTATACGGGAGAGAGCAAAAAGAAAAAAAATAAAGAAGAGGAAAGAAGGCCTGCAAGATTTAAGGGAAACCAACAAGGAAAACAAATACACATCATAAAATTCCAGGAGAAGAAAAAGAGAGAAAAGGAAAAAGTCTATTTAAAGAAATAATGGCTGAAGACTTCTGAAATTTGGGAAGAGACATGAAAATCTAGACTCATGAGGCCCAATTCCCAAATAGATTGAACCCAAAAATGCTTATACAAAGCCACATTATAATGAAATTATCAAAAGTCAAAGACAAAGAGAAAATTTTGAAAGCAGCAAGAGAAAAGCAATTCATCATATGAAAAGGAGCCGTGGTATTATTTCTCAACAGAAACCTTTTAGACCAGGATGATATCTTCAAAATTGTGAAAGGAAAAAAAACAACACCAAGAAAACTATACTTAGCAAAACTGTCAGAAATGAAAGAGAGACCAGCACCATGGCTCACACCAGTGATCATAGCACTCTGGAAGGCTGAAATAAGTGGGTTGCTTGAGCTCAGGAGTTTCAGACCATCCTAAACAAGTGAGAGCATCCCATCTCTACTAAAAATAGAAAAACTAGCCAGGCATTGTGGCAGGTGCCTGTAGTCCCAGCTACTCAGGAGACTGAGGCAAGAAGGGTTGTTTCTGTGAGCTAGTTTGAGGAGCATGAGATTGCTGTGAACTATGATGCCAAAGCACTCCAACCAGGACAACAGAGTGAGACTCTGTCTAAAATGAAAGAAAGAGAGAGAGACAGAGAGAGAGAGAGAAAAGAAAGAAAGAGAGATGAAGACTTTCCCCAAAGCAAAAGTTGCAGGATTTCATCTCCACTAGACTTGCCTTACAAGAAAATGCTAAAGGAATTTCTTCAAGCTGAAATAAAAGAATACTAATCAACAACATAAAAACATAACAAGGTATAAACCTCATTAGTAAAGGTAAATATATAGTCAAAGTCAAAATTCCATATTATTGCAATGATGGTTCATAAATTACTTTCAATTCTGATATAAAAGTTAAAAATCAACTTAGCGCCCGTAGCACAGTGATTATGACACCAGCCACATACACCGAGGCTGGTGGGTTTGAACCTGACCCAGGCCAACTAAACAACTGCAATAAGAAAAATAGCCAGGCATTGCGGTGGATGCCTGTAGTCCCAGCTACTTGGGAGACTAAGGCAAGAGAATCACGTAAGCCCAGGAGTTTGAGGTTGCTGTGAGCTGTGATGCCACAGCACTTTACCAAGGGCAACATAGTGAGACTCTGTGTCAAAAAAAAAAAAAAAAGTTAAAAATCAAGCATTAAAAATAACTATAACTACAATAATTTGTTATTGGATACAAATATAAGAACATATAAATTATAACATCAATAGCCTAAAATATGAGTGGCAGAGAAACAAAATTATTGAGTTTTGTATGCAATCAAAGTTAATTTGTTATGAGCTTATAATAGAATAGTAAATATAGTTAACAATATGATATTCTGTACTAAATGTACTAAAAGAGTAGATTACAAACGTACTACACAAATGTTCAACTATCACAAAAAAAGATAAAAAAAGGAGTTGATAGATTTACTAACTTGATTATGGTAATCACTTAACAATATATATGTATGACAAATGCTGTACACCTTAATTTATACAATTTTACTTGTATGAAACTGAGGGAAAATAAACAAATACTACCAAAGACATGCTGCAATGAACAACAGAAAGTCTCATTCATTGCTGATGAGAGTGCAAAATGGTCCAGTCACTCGAAAGGCAGATTGGCAGTTTTATATAAAACTAAACATACTCTTACCATATGATTTAGCAATCACATTCCTTGGACTTTACCCAAATGACTTGAAAAATGTCTACACACAAACCCCCTCAAAAACATTTATAGCTGCTTTATTTGTAATTGCCAAAACTTGGAAGCAGCAAAGATGTCCTTCAGTAGGTGAATGAATAAACTGCAGAATATTAATATAATGGGATATTATGGAATATCTGGATGGAATAAGCCATCAAGTACTGAAAAGACATGCAGGAACCCTAAATACGAATTATATAATCAGTTGTACTATTCAACCAGAAGATAAAAATAAAATGGTCTCAAAAAAGCAGTGCACCAATTACTAAATAAAAGAAGAACTTTCCAATTTAAAAAGGTTCCATACTATATGATTTCATCTATATGACATTTGGAGCAAAATTGTAAAAACAGTAAAAAGTTCAATAGTTATAAGGGTTTGAGTAAGAAAAGTAGGGATAACTAGCTAGAGCAGGTAGGGATTTTTCAGGCAGTGAAACTATTCTGCATGATCCTATTATAATGGATGCCTATAATTATACCTTTCTAAAAAGCTATAGAATATAAAGCACAAAGAATGAACCCTCTGTAAACTACTGAAATTAGTTGATAATAATGTGTCACTATTAGCTCATCAGTTATAGCAAATGTACCACAGGAATCCAAAATGTTAATAATAGAAGACGTTGGAGTGAGGGGGTGAGAGGGCAAATAGAAAATGTCTGTACTTTTTACTTAATTTATCTGTAAGCCTAAAATCTCAAAAAATAAAGTCTGTTAAATTTTTTTAAAAAAATTTTTTATTGTTGGGGCTTCATTGAGGATACACAGAACCACATTACAGTGATTGCTTTTGTTAGATAAGGATCCTCTTATAATTGTGTCCCATCCCCAAAAGGTGTACCACAGCCCTGGTTCTCCCAGCCTTTCCCTCCTTCCCATTCTTGGCTCTCCCCATTCCCCACCCCCTACCATGTACTAGGATAGTGATTGTCCTCATATCAGAAATGAGTACATAGGATTCTTGCCTCTCCATTCTTGTGATGCTTTTATAAGAATGTGTTCCACATCTACCCAAGTTAATACAAAAGATGTGAAGTCTCCATCTTTTTTAGTGGCTTAATAGTATTCCATGTTATATACCACAACTTGTTAATCTATTCCTGGGTTGGTGGGCATTTAGGCTATTTCCATATTTTTGGCGATTATAAATTGAGCTGCAATAAACAGTCTACTGCAAGTGTCCCTGTGGTAAAGGATTTTTTTCTTCTGGGTAGAAGATGTCCAGCAATGGGATTGCAGAATCTAATTAAAACACCTGATATACAAAAACTGAGAGTTTTCCACTGGAAGACATATCTTATAAGAAATTCTAAAGAAAGCCCAGCGCCCACAGCTCAGTGAGTAGGGTGCTGACCACCTGCACTGAGGCTGGCAGGTTAGGGCCCAGCTCGAGCCTATCAAACAATAATGACAACTGCAACAACAACAAAAATAGCTGGGTGTTGTGGTGGGTCCCTGTAGTTCCAGCTACTTAGAAGGCAGAGGCAAGAGAATTACTGTCTCAAAGGAAAAAAAAAAAAAAAGGCTGGGCACAGTGGCTTATGCTTGTAATCCTGGCACTTTGGGAGGCTGAGGTAGGAGGACTGCTTATGACTAGGAGTTACAGATCATCCTGGGAAAAATTGTGAAACCCCATCTCTACCCCAAAAAATTTAATAATAAGCCAGGAGGCTTCATGTACCTATAGTCCCAGCTACTTAGAAGGCTGAAGCAGGAGGAATGCTTGAGCCCAGGAAATGGAGACTATAGTAAACTATGTTTGAGCTATTGTACTCCAGCCTGGGCAACAGAGTGAGATCCTGTCTCTTTTAAAAAAAAAAAAAAAAGTAGAAAAATAATACAAGTCTTTCTTTATCAATAATTCTAGTAACTGTAAATGGATTAAACTTTCCAATTAAATGGCATAGATTGACATACAGATATTTTTAAAAATATGTTCTAACTATATTTGGTCTATAAGAAATTCACATTAGATCTAAAGAAAGAAGTAAGTTGAAAGTAAAATGGTGAAAAACAATATTCATTGCAAACAGTAATCAAAGGAGAACTAGAACAACTATACTCATCAGACAAAATAGACTTCAATAAAAAACTGTTAGACAAAAAAAGGACATTATATAATTACAGAAGGATCAATTATTGCAAACATCTAACACTTATAAACACATACGAACATAGCAGCAAAGCTCTAAAATACATTAAGAAATTGACAGACTTAAAGACAAAATAAATAGTGTGATAATAATACTTGAATACTTGAATACCCACTTTCAGTATTATCTAGAATAACTAGACAGAAGATCAATGAAGACATAGAGAACTTGACCAACACTATAAACCAACAAGACTTAACAGACATCTATTGAACTCTACCCAATAAGTAAATACATTCTTCTCAAGTGAACCATTCTCCAGAATGTACCATGTCCACAAGTCTCAACAAACATAAAAATATAAGAATCATGCAAAGTAAAAGGTGTTATCCAACAACAATAGAATGAAATTAGAAATTAACAGGAAAATTTTTGAAAAATTCACAAATAGTGGAAATTAAATATTCCTAAATAACGAATGAGTCAAAGAAGACATCACAAGGGAAATTAAAACTTATTTTGAGTTGAATTACAACAAAAACACAGCATACCAAAAATACATGGAATGCAGCAAAATCAATGCTCAAAGTTAATTTATAACTGCAAATGGCTACATCAAAAATGAAAGATTTCAAATCAATAACCTGGTCTTCTACCTTAGGATACTAGAAAATAAACAGAAATAACATTACAAGGGCTATGAATGAAGTAGAGAACAGAAAGACAATAAAAAAAATCACTAAGACCAAAAAAAAAGGTTCATTGAAAAGATTATCAAAATTGAGAAAATTTTAACCAGATTGCCCAAGAAAAGAAAGAGTAGACTCAAACTACTAAAACCAGGACAAAGCAGAATTTACTACTGGACATACAGAAATAAAAAGTGCCACAAAAGAATACTGTCAGCAATTATATGCCAAAAGATATAGATAATATTCTAGATAAAATGGACAAATACTTAGAGAAATACAATCTACCAAAATTGACTCAAGAAGAAAAGAAAACCTGAAGAGACCTACAATAAATAAATAGATTTAGTGGGGCATCTATAAACATCCAATAGAGAAAAGCTTGGGACCAGAAGATTTCACTACTCAATTCTACTAAATGTTTAAAGAATTAATAAAAACCTTTCTTAGAGCCCTTCAAAAAAAAAAAAATAAAAGAAGGAACACTTACTAACTTCTTCCATGATATCTGCATTAGCATAATACCAAAACCATGTAAAAACATCACCAGAAAAGAAAACTACAGACCAAAATCCCTTACGAATACAGATCTATCCCCACCCCCAAAAAATCTACAAAATACTAGCAAACAAAATAACAGAATCCAGGAGCACATTTAAAGTTGTGCTCAAGTGATATTATATCATTGTCATCAAGTGATATTAATCCCAGGAATCTGAGAATGGTACAATATATAAAAATCAATCAAAGTAATTCACCATGTGAGTATTGAATAAGAAAAGAACTTCATTCCTCAATGTATTGCATTCTGGATTCAGTGCCTTCCACACAGCCAATAAACTGCCTAGAGATCACCTATTACATGTTCATTGCAGAGTCTTTGTCTCACTTGAGACCTCCAGGACATGTGGGCCATTGACCACATGTTTCCTGTTCTCCTCTTGCCATCCAAGCATTTCTTCCCAGTCTCCTTTGTGAGCTTTCCTGCGTACTCCTTGAGAAGTAACCTTTATTCTTCTGTTCACACTTTTTAAAAAATTCATTCATTGGGTGGTGCCTGTGGCTCAGTGGGTAGGATGCCAGCTTCATATACCAAGGGTGGCAGGTTCAAACCCAGTCCCAGCCAAACTGCAACCAAAAAATAGCTGGGTATTATGGCAGGCGCCTGTAGTCCCAGCTACTCAGGAGGCTGAGGCAAGAGAATCACTTAAGCCTAGGAGTTGAAGGTTGCTGTGAGCTGTGATGCTATGGCACTCTACCCAGGATGATAAATTGAGACTCTGTCTCTACAGAAAAAGAAAATTGAATAAAATGCACACATTTTAAGTCCAATGAGTTTTGACAAATATATACATTATGCAACTACTATTACAAACAAAATATAGAATATTTTCCTTACCCTAAAAAGTTCTCTTTCCCTAGCCATAATCATTATATACTCTTTCCTGGCCACAGGAAATACTGATCTGCTTTCTGTCATTTTAGATGAATTTATCTTGTTTAGAAATTTTCATTAAATGAAATCATGCAGTATCTGTTTTTTTTTTTAAGAGAGAGGAGAGAGAGAGAAAGAGAAACACAAACTCTCTGCTCTCTTTTTTTTTATTATTGTTGGGGATAAATTGAGGGTGCAAGAAACCAGATTACACTGATTGCATTTGTTAGATAAAGTCCCTCTTATAATTGTGTCTTGCCCCCAAAAGGTGTGTCACACACCAAGACCCTACCCCTCTCCTTCATTCTCTCTCTCTCTGCTCTCCCCTTCCCTCACCCCCACCCATCATTAATTGTCATTAATTGTCCTTATATCAAAATTGAATGCATAGGATTCATGCTTCTCCATTCTTGTGATGCTTTACTAAGAATAATGTGTTCCACTTCCATCCAGGGTAATACAAAGGCTATAAAGTCTCCAATTTTTTTAATGACTGAATAGTATTCCATGATGTACACATACCACAGCTTGTTAATGCATTCCTGGGTTGGGGACATTTAGATTGTTTCCACATTTTGGTGATTGTAAATTGAGCTGCAATAAATAGTCTAGTGCAAGTGTCCTTATGATGAAAGGATTTTTTTTCCTTCTGGGTAGATGCCCAGTAATGGGATTGCAGTATCAAATGGGAGGTCTAGCTTGAGTTCTTTGAGGGTTCTCCATACTTTCTCCCAAAAAGATTATATTAATTTGCAGACCCACCAGCAGTATAAAAGTGTCCCCTTCTCTCCACATCCATGCCAGCATCTGCAGTTTTGAGATTTTGTGATGTGGGCCATTCTCACTGGGGTTGGATCTATCTCAGGGTGGTTTTGATTTGCATTTCTCTAATAATTAGGGATGATGAGCATTTTTTCATATGTTTGTTAGCCATTCGTCTGTCTTCTTTAAAGAAGGTTCTATTCATGTCTCTTGCCCAATGATATATGGGATTATTGGCTTTTTTCATGTTGATTAATTTGACTTCTCTATAGATCCTAGTTATCAAGCTTTTGTCTGATTGAAAATATGCAAATATCCTTTCCCATTGTATATGTTGTCTATTTGCTTTAGTTGTTGTCTCCTTAGCTGTACAAAAGCTTTTCAGTTTAAGTCCCATTTGTTTGCTTTTGTTGTTACAGTTGCCACAGCAATCTTCTTCATGAAGTCTTTCCCCGGGGCCGTTATCTTCCAGTGTTTTTCCTAGGCTTTCTTTAAGGATTTTTATCATTTCATGCCTTAAATTTAAGTCCTTTATCCATCTTGAATCACTTTTTGTGAGTGGAGAAAGGTGAGGGTCCAGTTTCAGCCTTTTACATGTGGATATCTAGTTCTCCCAACACCATCATTGAATAGGGAGTCTTTCCCCCAATGTATGTTCTTGTCTGGTTTATCAGAGATTAGGTGTTTGTAAGAAGTTAGTTTCATTTCCCAGTTTTCTATTCGATTCCAAGTGTCTATGTCTCTATTTTTGTGCCAGTACCATGGTGTCTTGACCACTTTGGCTTTGTAGTACAGCCTAAATCTGATATGCTGAGGCTTTGTTTTTATTACTAAGAAGCAGTATCTATTCTTTTGTGTCTGACATTTTTTCCCTTAGTATAATGCTTTTGGAATGTCTCATTAAAAAATAAACATACACTTACTACATGAGCCAGCAATTCACACTTAGGTATTTATCCATAAGAAATGAAAATATATATCCAATCTGGAACATATTCTTCTTAGTAAATTATCTGAAGAATAGAAGAAAATGTATCCAATGTACTCAGTACTATTATAAAACCAATATATAATCACCCACACTTTCATATGAATGATAAAGCACAACTATAGCCCAGAACGAAGGAGGGAAGAGGAAGGAAAGGAGAGAGGAAGGGGGTGACTGGGTGGAAGGAGGGTAATCATTGGGACCTCACCTATTGTGCATATTGCAAGGTACATGTCAAATTTATTAAGAGTAGAGTATAAATGTCTTTATACAACAATCAAATAAGTGAGGTGAACCAGTTTGATGTAAGCATTCCAAATTGTATGTAAAATCAGCATATTGTACCCCCTAAATGCAGTAATGTACACAATTATGATTTAATTTTAAAAAAGAAAATAGGGCGGCACCTGTGGCTCAGAGGAGTAGGGCGCTGGACCCCTATACCAGAGGTGGCGGGTTCAAACCCAGCCCCTGCCAAAAACTGCAAAAAAAAAAAAAAGATGACTAAAAAAAAGAAAATATATATCCATATAAAGACTTGTGCACAATTGCTCACATCAATTCTATTCACAATGGCCACAGGTTGAATCAACTCACATGCCCACCAAGTAAATGATAAATAAACCACAGCATATCCATACAACTAAATACTGCTCAGCAGCAACAAACTATTAATATGCTCAACAGCTTTGGTATTCACACCTTCTTAACACTTTCCTGAATGCAACAGTCCTCTCTTTGGTTTAACTACCACCTATCTTATATTTCTATCTGAGGATTCTCCCTTGCCCTCCAGAACCAGGTCTCTTTTTGCTCGCCGGATAATGCAAACTGGATACTTCCACATGGTTCAAGTTCACATAACAAAAATTGAACTCCAGCTCAACGCCTGAGGCTCTAGCAGCTTTCTAATAATCCTAAATCTTGAGCAACCTGTTGGCTGAGGTTTTAATTTCTTTTTTTTAAATAATTTTATTGAATCATAATTATGTACATTGGTGCAATCACAGGGCACGATTCATATACATTCAGAAATATTTTGATCGTACTGTTACAGATATCCTTCATGGCATTTCCTTGATCACTATATAA
>CAUYON010074111.1:0-47416 GCA_963573935.1 Arctocebus calabarensis | reverse complement strand
TGGGTTTGAATCCATCCCAGGACAGCTAAACAACAATGGCAACTGCAACAAAAATATAGCCAGGCATTGTGGCAGGTGCCTATAGTCTCAGCTACTTGGGAGGCTGAGGCAAGAGAATCACTTAAGCCCAAGAGTTTGAGGCTACTGTGAGCTGTGACCCCATGGCACTCTACCAAGGGCAACATAGTGAGACTCTGTCTCAGAAAAAAAATATATATGTGTGTGTATGTGTGTGTATAAATGTGAATCCAACCAGGCACGGTGGTACACATTTATAGTTCTAGTTACTAGGGAGCATCATTTGAGACTAGGAGTTAAGAACAGCCTGGACAACATAGCAAGATACCATCTCTAAAAAAGGAAATAAAATAAAATTACCAGAACAGTGCCTGTGGCTCAGTGGGCAGGGTGCTGGTCCCATATACCGAGAGTGGCAGGTTCAAACCCGGCCCTGGCCAAACTAGCCAGGCGTTGTGGCGGGCACCTGTAATTCCAGCTACTCGGGAGGCTGAGGCAAGGGAATCGCCTAAGCCCAGGAGCTGGAGGTTGCTGTGAGCTGTGTGACGCCACGGCACTCTACCGAGGGCAATAAAGTGAAACTCTGTCTCTACAAAAAAAAATAATAAAATAAAATAAACATGAACACTGTACTGCTGTTTGCTAGTGTTGACAGACTAAATCCAAGTCTATGGGTGGGTGATTCTAACAGCATTTTGTCATCAGTTCACCTGGAGAATTATTATCATTATGGCTGTGTTAAATAAATGCTATCACTTTTAATGGCCAATGGTTGAATAAGTCAGTTCTATCCTAGGTAATGCAACAGTTGTCACCTTGTCCCTATCCCAAATAGCCACCAGTGCTGGAAATAATTAGGGAATGAGGCAATAGGAACAGGCGGGGAGCAGAACTTGGCAGCCTGAGCTCCCACACCAGGCCTTTGGTCTCTGGGGAGCCTGATGAATTTCAAATGAGATCTTAGCCCATGAGGATGGGGACACCTGGGCAGAATGAGGAAGTAGGAAGGGGAGTGGTTGTTGGTGCAGATGAGCTCTTTAGGGAGCACACTGCTTTTATGGTGGGAGCAGAACACCTCTGTGGAGCCTCCAGACTCCTTTTCTGTGACCCATGAACTCGTCACACTTTAGATTCCCCATTTTCTGGCTCAGTGCCTGTAGCTTGGCGGCTAGGGCACCAACCACATACACTGCAGCTGGTGGACTTGAATCCAGCCTGGGCCTGCCAAACAATAATGACAACTACAACCAAAAAAGCTGGGGGTTGTGGCGGGTGCCTGTAGTCCCAGCTACTTAAAGGCAAGAGAATCACTTAAGCCCAAGAGTTTGAGGTTGCTGTGAGCTGTGACACTGCAGTACTCTACCCAGGGCAACACAGTGAGACTGTCTCAAAAAAAAAAAAGATTTACCATTTTCTTGCCCTTGTCTACACTTTGGAATCCCCTCTCTGATTGCAGCCTCCGACTTCTGCCTGTTCTTCTCCCCCAGCAGCATGGCCTTCTCATCCTTTCAAGCCAGAGCTTCTCTGGGTCATGGACCTCTCTTCCAGCCCCTCTGTCCCTAGGGTTCCCCACTCCACTGATGTCCTCAAACCTACCCTGGCACTGAGCCTGATTTCACAAAATAGCCATGACAGCTACTTTCTGTTCTCTGAAGTAAATAAAAGTGTCCCTCTTGTTCTTGTTGCATCACTAATCAGGCACAGCTCATACCCTCTAAAGCCACTGTTCCTTCTTCTTATCCTGTTTTCCTGGGAACCTAATCCTTCTGGTCACCCTATGACTTTGAGAGCTAGACCTGCTTTGCTGAAGTTAGCTTTTATGCCAAACACAGAATGGAAAGACAGACAAGAGCTCATCTCACAAACGCCCCATAGATCACAGGCTGGGCGGGGAGGAACTGGGAGGAGGAGAGGATCACAGCAGAAGTCACACCTTCAGCTAGAGAACTGTGCACTTTGATTTCATGGAGGGACAGTCTCTTTTTTCCCACCCAGTTATAATCTGCAACAATCTGTTCAGTTTGTGGAGCAAGGAACAGAATGTTTCACCACATGATGACCCCCACCCCTGAGGAGCCAGCCCACGGCCTTGGCCTTCTGAGCAGGGGCATTAACAGAGCCACCCTGCCAGAAAAGGGCCCGTGCGTCAATGAGTACAGTGGTCAAGGATGTGCACTCATCCATGTAGAAACCTCAGGGCCTTGGGTGCCCTGGGCAGAAGAGCAGGCTCTCTCCCTTTCTCACTTGATACAGCCGGGGTCTTTGACTGCTGTTGAGGGGCTGCTCAGGGTCCAGCTCACAGTAGGCGATAGAGGAAGAGTCCTTGACCCTGTCCCCAAGATGTCCATAGATGAGTGTGGTGAGCTATTTAAGAACTCAAGATCATTTACAATATGAAAAGAAGATATTAGGGAGGTGGGCTGATGCTATGGGAAAACTGGGGGTGCCCCCATTGGCTGTGTGACCTTGGGTCTCCTTAATGTCTAGGTTCCTGAGCTTTCCTGCCTGAGGAGGGAGGTCAAAGCCACTTGTCCTTCTTTGCTTCTGCCTTGGCCATGCAGTGGAGTAATGGAGGGACAGGAAGGGGAGAAAGAACTGGAATGTGGGCCTGAGGTAGGAAGAGTTTATCTCTGATCATTTCCTGTCCATTCCCATTAACGTTCAAAGCAGAGGACTTTGTCCTTCCTCATCCCAAGTATAAGAGTTAAGCAGGATGTGACCTTGATATGTGAGCTCAGATAATCAAAATCCAGCAGTTAATTGAGCCTCTCTTTGGAAAGATACACAAGAGACCAGCAGTGTTGCTTGCCTCTGGGGAGAAGAACAGGCAGGTGTGGGAGGGAGATGTGGTTTTCTCTGTATTATGCTCTTTTGTACCTTTTCAATTTAATACCACATGATTATAGTATCTGGTAACAAACAAATAGAATTTATACTTTTTTTTTTTTTTTGAGAAAGAGTCCTATCTGTCTCCCCTGATGGAGTACCATGGCATCACAGATCACAGCAACCTCTAACTCTGGGCTAAAGTGATTCTCTGAAGAGGCCTCCACCTCCCTTGTAGCTGGAACTACAGGCGCCTGCCACAACACCTGGCTATTTTTTGGTTGCAGCCGTCATTGTTGTGTGGTGAGCCTGGGCTGAATTCGAACCCGCCACCTCAGGTGTATGTGGCTGGTGCCACAAGCGCAGAGCCCAGCTATTTCTTTTATTGTGGTTGTCATTGTTGTTTAGCAGACCTGGGTCAGCTTTGAGCCCGCCTGCCTCAGTGTATGTGGCTAGTGCCCTAACCACTGAGCTATGGGTGCCAAGCCATAGAAGTCATACTTAATAGTGATTCAAGTGGTTCTAGGGATTGGTTCAAGGTTGAGGCAGAGTCAGGAGCTAAGCTTTTCTCTTTAGGTCCCTCTTCTCTGACCACCAGGGGTTGGTGACAGGACAGGAGAGTAGAAGTCAGGGCTTAGAGTATCCTGGCGGCTGGCCTCCTCAGCTCTGTCTTCCTGGTGAGCCCCAGATCTACCACAGGCCTCCCTGCCAGACTTGAAAGCCTGAGTCCAAGAGGGTGGGTGCCACCTGAGTCCAGGTGACCCTGGTTGTCCCCTCCTGCTCAGGGCACTGTGTGCTCACCTATCTGCAAGCCTGGGCAGCCTGACTGCACCAGCTTCAGAAGTTCCATCAGTTGCAAGAGCTGCTGGGAGGGTGAGTGAGGGGTCGAGAAGGTAGGCATACAACCCCCCAGAGAGGGTTGGACCTGGCAGAGAGAAAGGGCAGGCCCTGGCTAGAACAGGGCAAACCAGGAAGGCTTCTTCCAACCCCAGTGTCAGCAGGGAGGACTTGTGAATCTGGCTAGAGGCACGTACAGTCTTCCTGGGAGACCACTGCTGCTGTTCCTGGGTCAGAACTGGAGGGACCAGTCCTGAAGCTGGCCTCAGCCCCCAGGCAGCAGCCCCAACCCAGCTGGTGCCAGCCTGAGCCCCGTAGGACTATGGAGTTTTTGTCTGCTGGGGTGCAGGAGCTGCAACTCTGTTCCTCTGAGTCCCTTCCCCACGGATCCAAGTGCTCCCCCACCTGTCATCAGTCCCTCCCAGGCAAGACCCCGTTGCCTCTAGCACAGATTTACAAATCCTGATCGCCCAGCCCCCTGCACCCACTCCCCATTCCCCACAGAAACACTCCCCTCTGCTCCTGTCTCAGTTGGCTCTCTGTGCCCAGGAAGCTGGAAGCCGCCTCCTGCCCAGCACATGAGGATGTGGGAAGGCCCTGTGGGGATGGCTCCTGCCACCTCAACTCTCTGGGCCTCGGTGTCCCTGTCTAGGGCCTCCCTACATCATAGCCTTGCCGCCAGGATCCTCTGAAGCACTAATAGTCACAAGTGCCCTTTGTAAGATGAGGAACACGTAACGACACACGTCATGTTATTATCGAGCTCTTAGTAAACAGATGTGGAACAAATCTTGGTCCTGAGCTAATAACACCTTGAGGGACCTTGAAGGGTGGTAGGGCCCTGCCATTCCTGTGTTGGGCCTGGGCCTTGAAAATGAGCGGGGCGGGCAGGTGGAGGAAGTACACCTTGTAATGGGCTAAGAATGGGACTATACAGGGGCTGTGACCTCTCCTCTAAGAGGAGAATGTGGACAGAAGCTGAGGGAAAGAGCCAGCATGGTGGTCAGACCCTCTCCTTCTCAGGATAGGTCCCTGGAGGCAAAGCTGCAGTCATGGCCCTGCTCTTAGGCTGCCCGCACAGAAATGCTCAGAGCCACCCAGCCCCCAAGCAGGGCCTGCCTCCAGATCCTTGGGTGGCCCTGCTCTGCTTCCAGAAGCAATGGAGTTAGAGACCTAGGAGGGCTGAGACAGGGAATCTGGAGGTGTTGAATGAATGTGCTTGCGGGGGTTGGGGTACAAGAGGCTCCAAGTGCTAGGGACAGGCTGAGCTCACCCACTGCTGGCCTTGCGTCAGCAGCAGGGCTGGCTGCCAGGCCCTGGGAATTAGGCAGCTCCCAGGAGCCTCCTGGCCTTTTCTCTTGCTATCAGGGAGAGGGTAGCAAGAAGGAGAAGGAAAGCCTGGGGTTCTTCGGTCCTTCCAGTTCCAGGTCCTCCCAGCTTCCCAGGCAGCAGTGTGTGCGATCAAGGGTGGTCACAGCTGAGGGCCTGGAAGCTCACCCAGCCTGCCCAGAGTTTCTCTGTTAGAAACCCTTCTGACAACCCTTCTGAGTTGGTGGGTGTGTCCCAGGCAGATCTGGAAACTCTCTGACCCATGACATCACCACCTTAAAAATGACCCTCCATCGACAGATGCCACAGACACGAGCAGAAAGTCTACCAGGGAGACTTTCAATATGGCCATGGATTACTGTTGCATCTCAGGGTTGAATGTGGCAGGAGGTGCACAGGAGGGACTCCTGGCTCTGTTGGGGGAGAATTAGCCTCAGTGTTTGGGATTTAGAGCTGCTCTGCCTGGTTCCTCTTGTGTCCCAGGATCCTCCTGGGGTGCAGAAGTGCATGTATGCAGGGGACAGGAGTCTGTTCTAAGCATCAGGGCTGCTATCTGGAATGTCCTGAGACTACTGGCAAAGGAAAGGAGGCCTGAGAAGGAGCTGCAGCAGAAAGCAGGTTGGGAGCAGGAACAAAGGGCTTGTGGGGGCCTGGGGACCTTGTCCTGGGTCAATCCTAACTTGGTGCTTCCGGCTTCAGTTTCCAAATACCCCTCCCTCAATTCCTTTCCACATCCAGGCCTCTCCATCAGCTGAGGTGCTGCTAGAGGAAAAATGTAGCTACTTCCTCCCCTTGATTTTCAGAGTCCTTTCCTCTCCCTGGCCTTCACTTCCTTATCTGCAACATGAGAAGTCCCAATAAGGTGGCCGAGGAGCTCTGCAGCTCAGACGTCCTAGGAGTCTACAACGCACATGTCATTCTTTGGCCAGAACTTCCATCTCTTTCAATGCTTGCCCTCCACCCCCCTACCTTGGTGTTCTCGTGGTTTTGCTCCTCATCTTTGCCCTCTGACCTATCCTCCAGGCCTAAGTGGAGGCTGGGGCAATCCACTGATGACTCAGGACAAACAGTAGGCTGAAGCCCAGCTATGTCTCCTGGGTTATTATTCAACTCAGGGTGCAATGTGGAGGGGGGACTTTCCTCCAAAGAGTACATAGAAAGGCAAACCTTGTGGGGCTGAGCAGGGAGAGGCTGGGGGGCTCTGCACGGGAAGGTGGTAGGGAGGCAGCCTAGGCTGTGAGAGAGGCACAGTTATAGTGTATTTGTACTCCAGAGTAGCTGGGACTACAGGCAGCCGCAATAATGCCCAGCTATTTTGTTGTTGTTGTTGTTGTTGTTGTTGTTGTTGCAGTTTGGCCGGGGTTGGGTTTGAACCTGCCACCCTCAGTATATGGGGCTGGCACCCTACTCACTGAGCCACAGGCACTGCCCCCTAAGACTCCAGGTTTGGGAATGTAGGAGTTGGAGTGACCCTCAGGGGTCACCTAGGCCAACCATCTGACCCCCCTCCCCATTTTAAAAAGGATCAGCAAAATTAAGTGACCTGAAATTACAATTTAGCACATAAAAGATGAAAGAACTTGATTCCAATTTAAATGATAGTTCTTTAAATGGAATAATTTTGCTCAGAAAAAGCTCATGGGTTGTAACTGATGATGGCATGTTGATTATCATCATGGCCCCAGGGTGTTCTAAGTACCAGATTTATAAATCACTGTCCTAATGCCTTTCTGCTCCCATGACTCCTCTCTCTCTTTAATCAGGTTTGCAAAGTAAAGAAAGAGAACACTATGGAGAATTTAGATCAAAACACTTTTTAAATTTGTTTTTGAGACAAAGTCTCACTCTGTTGTCCAGTCTCCAGTGCCATGGTGTCAGCCTAGTTTACAGCAACCTCAAATTCCTGGGCTCAGGTGATCCTCCTGCCTCAGCCTCCAGAGCAGCTGGGACTTCAGGCACTTGCCACACTACTGGCTAGTTTTTCTATTTTTAGTAGAGACAGAGTCTTGCTCTTGCTCAGGCTGCTCTCAAATTCCTGAGGATAAGCAATCCTTTCATCTCGACCTCCCCGAGGGCTAAGATTACGGGTGTAAGCCACCAGGCCAGAGCCTCAAAATACTTTTTAAATGACTTCAACATCCTCCAAAATGGTCACTGCAGACATAAGGGCAGTAGGAGCACAGCTGCTCAGAGTGGTATGGAGGCAAGAGGTCAGATGGGTCCCTGGGCCAGCTCTAGGACTTACTCCCTGCTGGGTGGGAGGTAGGTAGCTAGGTCAGTAGCCGCTGGCTCCTCTTGCCTCTTTGGCATGGGAAGGTTCTGGGAGTATTAATTCTGGGAAGACAGAGGTATGCTGGTCCCTGTCCTGGTAGAGAAGAGCTGTTTTTCACATCCCTGACTCAAAGGTCCTTAGAGACTGGGAGTGAAGCTGAGGAGGGGGAGTCCTTCAGCAGGTGTGGTGGAGGAATGAGATGCTAGTCTGTGATGACACATAATGGATGTCACTTAACTATTTGTGAATGAACAACTGGAGTGTGTGGTATACATCATGGTAGATCTAGAGTGGTTCTCAACCTTCCTAATGCCGTGACCCTTTACTACAGTTCCTCATGTTGTGGTGACCCCCAACCATAAAATTATTGTCGTTGCTACTTCATAACTGTAATTTTACTACTGTTATGAATCATAATGTAAATATCTGATATGCGGGATGTGTTTTCATTGTTACAAAGGGGTCACAACCCACAGGTTGAGAACCGCTGATCTAGAGCCAGCCAGACAAGTCTAGATCAAGTCTTTTACCACTAACTGCTCTGTGCTTCAGACCAATTTCCTGATTTACTTGAACTTTAAGAACACAAATGCCTGTAACAGGCAAGAGTCTTATTCATTTTTTTCTTTTTTTTTTTTTTGAGACAGAGCTTCAAGCTTTCACCCTGGATAGAGTGCTGTGGCATCACAGCTCACAGCAACCTCCAATTCCTGGGCTCAAGCGAAGTTTCTTGCCTCCGCCTCCCAAGTAGCTGGGACTGCAGGCACCTGCCACAATGCCTGGCCATTTTTTGGTTGCAGCCGTCATTGTTGTTTGGCAGGCCCGGCCCAGGCTGGATTCGAACCCGGCTGGCGCCTTAACCCGCTGAGCCACAGGCGCCGAGCCAATTTTTTTTTTTAGAGACAGAGTACCCTCAGTACAGAGACACTCTACCCTCAGTAGAGTGCTATGGTGTCATAGTTCACAGCAACTTCCAAATTCTTGGGCTTAAGTGATTCTCTTGCCTCAGGCTCCCAAGTATCTCAGACTATAAGTGCCTGCCACAATGCCCAGCTATTTTTATTGTTGTTGTCATTGTTGTTTAGCAGGCCTGGGCTGGGTTCAAACACACCTGCCTACGTGTATATGGTCAGCGTCCTAAACACTGAGATACAGGTGCTGAGCCTCTTTTTTCCCCCCTGAACAACATAGGTTTGAATTCCTTTTTTTGTTTGTTTTTTTTAGGAGATGGCTGTTGCCTGAGCTGGAGTACAGTGGAATTCACAGGAGCTACCCCACTACTGATCAGCCTGGGAGTTTTCCTGCTCTGACCTAGGCTAGTTCATACTTTTTCAGGCAACATAGTTAGTGGTCCCTCACTCCCAGGAGTTAACCAGATGGATGCTGAATTTAGCACACATACCTGATCAACATAGCATACCTCAGCTCAGACTGCCTGGGCTCAAACAATCTGCCTGCCTTAGCCTCTCAAGTAGCTAGGACTACAGGCGCACACCACTGCACCCAGCTGGAGTCTTCATTGCAAACATCAGAAGCCACGCTCCCACCCGCTTAAACCAAAAAAGAAATTTCTAGCTCACCTAGCTGGGAGAGGCACTAGGCAAAAACTGGGACCTTGGGGCAGAATCTATATCTCTAAGACTCTTTTTCCTTGTCTTTGCCTGAATTCTGCAGGCAGGCTCTATCCAGGTGGCAGAGAAAGCGGCCATTTGCAGCCTAAACTCAGATTTGGAAAGAAGACTTCTCTCTCAGTGTCAGTATATTCATCTCAGAGACAATTTGGGGAGGCGAGAATCCAGGGGTTAGCACATTTGCTTAATGGATAAGTCTTGCCCTGGGAAGACCCCCTCTGTGACCATAATATCTCCCCCTCCAGGTAAGTATTCAGAGAAGATTTTGATAGATCCTGTTTGGTCCTGGCCAGACCTATGTCCTATAGTGGGAAGTGGGTTGTGTTACCAGGAGAAGAAGAATAGGAAACCAGGTGGGCAGACAACATAATAATTGTCACAGTACCTACAATGCCTAAAGGTTTCACGAATGTGTGTGTGTGTGTGTGTGTGTGTGCGGAAGGAGGAGTGCCCTGGAAATAGAGTGCAAGGGTGACCAGAACCAGGCTTTGTCTACGCATATAGTTACTATTATTATTAGGTCCAAGACATTTGGTTCCTTATATATGTCAGGCTCTGTGTTAGGCTAAGTATATGTTACATGTGTTATTTTCATCAGCTCTCACTCTCACAATAATCCCAGGACATAGGTGTTATTATTTCTGTTTTTTGGAGGTTTTTTTTTGCAGTTTCTGGCCGGGGTGGGTTTGAACCTGCCACCTCCGGCATATGGGGCCAGTGCCCTACTCTTTTGAGCCACAGGCGCTGTCCTATTATTTCTGTTTTAAAAGTAAAGAGATTAAGGTGAAGGTTACACAGGAAGTAACTGAGCCAGACTGAAACTTGGGCCCTTCTGTCCATGTTTTTGCCCAAGGTCAGGCTGCCTCTTCAAAAACCGAGGCAGAAACTTGACAGATGGTTGCTGAGACCACACTCGGAGGTCCAGCAGGTGTGTACCAAGGCTTTCATGCCCCTCCCAGCTGCACGCTTCCTCAGCAACCTTGTCCTGCAGGCTCTCCCTCACCAATGGAGATAAGCAAACTACTGTCTGTAATCTGTGGGCTTCTTCACTTCTCAGAGTGAAAGGAATAATACTTCTTCTTCTTTTTTTTTTTTTTGACATTGAGTCATACTTTGTCACCCTCGGTAGAGTGTCATGGCACCCTAGCTCACAGCGACCTCAACCCCTTGAGCTCAAGTGATTCTCTTGCCTCAGCCTCCCAAGTAACTAGGACTACAGATGCTTGTCATAACACCCACTCTATTTTTAGAGACAAGGTCTGGCTCTTGCTCAGGCTGGCCTCGAATTCCTGAACTCAAGCAATCCACCTAGAGTGCTCAGCCTCCTAGAGTGCTAGGGTTATGGGTGTGAGCCACCGCACCTGACCCATAGAATTGGCACTTCTCAAAGACTTGGTCTGCCTGCCTATAATTTTCTAGAGTCTGGCTTGCTAACTGAGAGAAAATGGGGATTGGATGCTTGGAGGGACACTGGCATTTTGAATCTAGGGGTGGCATCTCTTGATGGTTCTAGCTAGGGACTAGCTGCAACTCTTAATCCAGTGCCTTAGACCGCTCGGCCACACTACCCAGACAGCTGCAGCTCTTAATTGTTCTCCCTGCCTCTGTGAGGCACCTCCAGCCCATTTGGCACTGCATAACTAGAGTGACGCTCCTCAAATACCCACACTCACCCACCCTGTGGCCACACTCCTTCTGGAGGCTTTTTAGGCTCTTCCAGAACTAGCCCCTGCAGACTTCTCCAGCTCCCACCACTGCCCCTCACCCTTAGGAAGGCAGGAGATTTGAAACAATATGATGGCCACTAGCCATCTGTGGCTATTTAAATTGATTTTCAAACAATTACATTCCTAATTAATAATTCAGTTCCTCAGTCACATTAGTCACATTTCAAGTGCTCAATAACTTCTTGTGACTGGTGGCTACTGTAGTGGACACTGCAGACAGAAAATGTTTCTATCGCCATAGAAAGTTCCATTGGACAACACTGGACTTTTCCATTAACAAAGGGAGACCTGATAAAGGAATGTTATCGTCTTTAGAGGAATCCAGGATAGATTTGACCTGTTTATTTTTTATTTTACTTATTTATTTATTTTGAGCCAGAGTCTCAAGCTGTCGCCCTGGATGAAGTGCCATGGTATCTGCTCACAGCAACCTCCAAACTTGGGCTCAGGTGATCCGCTTACTTCAGTTTTTCTATTTTTTAGTAGAGAAGAGGTGGAGGGGTGTCTCACTTTTGCTCAGGCTGGTCTCGAAGTCATGAGCTCAAGCAATCCACCCAGGTTGGCCTCCCAGAGTGCTAGGATTACAGGCATGAGTTACTATGCCTGGCTAGATTTGACCTGTTTAAACGGGAATATTTCAACAAATATTTGCCACCTGCTCTATTCCAAGCCCTGAATACATAATAGTGGGCAGGGGTAGCTAATTGATCCCAGAAGTAAAGAGGCAGTTGCTACTGGGTGCCCTTGCCCTAAGTACTTGAGCCCAGACGGGGCAGTGAGAAGGCTCCTGGGAAAGGGGACATCTACCTACAGGAGTATAAGCTGAGGGGACACCAGACAGGCAGAGCTGCTCTCCCGGCCATGCCGCCTTTCTCCTTCAAGTGCCCTAATTACAAACGGTTTCCCACTGCCAAGACTCCTCCTCTCTTTTCCCCCAGGCAGGAAAGGAATGGAGGCAATTCCTTGAAGTTAGTCCCCAGGGACAGAGAGTCCCTGTTGGGCCATTAACTCTAGAGCTCTGGGCTGTGGCCTCTACTCCTCCACACAGGCTTCAGGGCTAGGTAAATTCAGGGCTCAGTAAAGACAGGCCCTAGAGCCTCTGCGGCCGCGGCCACGGCCACCGGGTAGAGAGCTCCTCCAGGCCCAGCGGGAGCCCTCAAACTCTCCCCTCCTATAGTCCCTCAGCCCAGCTTGGCAGAACCAAGCTGGGGAAGGAGAGAGGCCTTACTCCGGGCTAGGGAGAACCACAGCTGGCTGGGGTAGTGGGGCTGAGGGAGTGTCTTGGGATCTCCTATCCTACTGCTCCTTTTAGAGGTGGCAGGCAGCTAATTCCTGCTCAGAGACACAGACGGCAGTGTCCCTGCCACCCTCCCCTACTCTCCCCCCCGCTTCATGCCAGCAGCCCCATCCCCGGCCTCTTCCCCGCGCTCAGGCAGAAATGACTTCCCAGCAGCGACTTTGATAGTGACAGCTAATTGACCCCAATTCGGAGCACATTGGTTTCACCCCTCAAGCACCCTTTTACGCGCTAAGCCTCCTAACTCAAGGACGATTACGTAGGGACGATTGAACCTCTGTCGCAGATGAGGAGAGTAAGGTTCCCAGAAGGTTATCTGCCAGGGCCAGCAGTGACGGAGGTGACCGTCAACGCCCCAGCCTGGACCCGCCCCCGCCGCCGTGCCCCTCTCCCCAGGCTCCCGCGCCTCGTCCGGGGTGGGGGGTCCGGGGCCTCGGTGCCAGCCGAGCGAGCGCGGGGTGGCCCAGACCCGCCCTTTGTTTCGCGGTGCTGGCGGCTTCTGCAGAGTCACGGTCACACGGGCTTCGGGCACGGGGTGTTCCGGGCGCCGCTCCAGGGCTCAGGGACGCCCCCGCCGCTCGGCCCTGTCCCGGTGGCCAGACTCCCTCCGCCAGCCTGTGTCGAAGCTCCAGGAGCGGCCTCTCCACTTCCCACCACCCCCAAGCTCCAGCCCTCCGTCCCGTATTCTCTGATCGCCACTTAAGCCTTGCCCGGCTTTTGATCCTAGCCTGGTGCATCCAGATCCAGTTGTTTCCTGGGGTTCGGTGTTTACCCCAAAAGACGCCCAGTACTCCCAGTCAGACTCTTGTCAACCCTTGGCAAACACCGTGCAGTGTACAGGTGTACAAGTAGTTAATGGACTCCATTCTTACCATTTAACAGAGTGGCAGGCTCAGCGCTGAGCCTTCCTCCTCTCCCTCCCGCAACTCCCACAAACAAGACAAAATCAGTCACCACCTAGCCTGGCCTCCCTCCTGGGCACAGACCATCTACGGGCAAAACTCCAGTGGGATAAATATGGGGATGGCCCTTTCTGCCCTGGCCTGTGATGCAGCCACCACTCCCACGAGTGTGCAGTGGGACACTTGAGAACCGTGGAGCCTCATGCAGGCCACCCTCTGCTTCACTTATCAGATCCAGGAATTCATTCAATAAATGTTTATTGAGAGCAACCATGGACAGGGTAGCCCAGTCCCTTCCAGAGTATGCTAACTCCCAAGAGAATGTGAGAAGATTCTCTCTGCTGTCCAAGTGGAGCCCTGCGGCTCCTGCAGGGCCCTGAGGCTCTGCTTCTCTGACCAGGCTGACCCCTCAGGGCCACCACCACATCTTCACCCAGAGCTGTGAGGGAGGACAGGCTGGGAATGGGGTTCCAGCGCGGGGATGTCGCAGGGATGCCAGTGCCAGGCTCTGGGTGAGTACAGGGTGAGCATTGGGTGGGGTCTCAAGGACCCTTCTTTTTTCTGGGCAATCTTTCCCAGTGCCTGTTGTTGGGGTCTGCAGGGAATGGGGTGACGAATGGGGAGGGACTGGAGTGGTAGAGCTGGGGAGATCGAGAGGAAGATAGCCCAAGGAAGGGTAGGCAGGGGAGCAAGCTTTGGGGTCCGTGGTAGGTGTGTACATCTCTGTGGCCTCAGGGCTTGGTAGGGAAGAGCAAGCAGGTGAGCCCCAAGCTGCCGCTGTGTCTGTCCACAAGGGGTAGGGGATGCTGCGTGTAGTGCTGGACCATGGCAGCCACGGAGGGGAAGAGCTGGTGGGGAGGCAGGGTGTGGGGAGCCCCTTGAGCCTCATTCTGGGAGCAACTACCTGAGGCAGCAGTGGGGCTCTGGCAAGGGGGCTTATTGACATTTTTCTAGTTATCTTGCTTCCTGTTTGTCCCATGAAGCTCCACTGCAATTTTCTAAGCAAGTTTCCTGCTACTGCACCTGTGAGCACACTGTTGGTCACATTCGAATTCCCAAGGCTAGATTAAAATAACTTTAAGGCCACACATCTGCCCTGGTCCTCTAGGCTGAAGAGCTAAATAGTACATGATTCAGCTTGTAGCCCAGCAGATGCTAAGTGCGAGGTTGAGTCCCTGGGTATGTAGACAAGAGGCTGGTCTGCCTGGACTCTGCCCTTCTACTAGCTGGGTTCATCATAGTTACAAATGCCCCCACCTCAACCCCATAAAGATTAAGCAACAGCAAGAGGGGATACCTCCCCCAGAGCAGGGTGGGCCTATTCCCAAAGTGCCAGTGTCTGGGAAGGAGTTCGGCATCTGGCCTCTGTCATTTTTACCACCCCAGAGAGACACAAAATGTGGGTCTTTTCCTAGGCAAGTGCTCTTGGCCGGGTCCAGGTTGCTGCTCTGCTGCAGCCTCCTTGCCTAACACACCCCACCTCCTCCATCACCTACCTCCTCGTGGTTCCTGCCCTCCCGGCCCAGGGCATACTGGCGCCTGCCATCCAGCCACCGGATGGGAATGTTGAAGACCCGGCCTCTCAGGAGCACTGCCAGGGTGAAGGCCTGGGAGCCATGAGGCCCCGAACTGGGGCGCACAGTGTAGGCCCCATCCTATGAAGGAGAACCCCAGATGTCAACCTGTCTCCCAACTGCCCATCCACAGCCCTGCCCATCCAGCCTCCTGCTCCCTGCTGCTCAGCCAACCACAGCCAGTGAGCAGAAGGGATTTCAGAGAAGGCCCAGGGGTCTGAGGCTGCCCACCTTTTGTAAGCGGAGCAGGGCACTCTCAACAGCATGACGGTCACTCTTCTCTGAGTACCAAGGTCGAGCCAGCAGGTTGCTGTCCTGTACACACACACACACACACACACACACACAGCCACTCAGAGATGTGCCATGGCCCTGGGTCAGGCCTGGGGAGCTGAGTACCCCTGGGGTGCAGTTATCTGTGTTTGTCTCTACCTTTCCTTGACTGAGTCCCAAAAGAGCAAAGAAACATCCTGCGCGTGTGTGTGTGTGTGTGTGTGTGAGAGAGAGAGATACTATCCCTTAAGGTGGTGGACGTTCAGGCTCTACTCCCCTCAGGCCTCCTGCCCAGCCCACTCCCAGCCCTCCTCACCTCGGCTGCTGAGGTACACTCAGTAGGGGCTGCGAAGTTAAGAGATGGTCTCCTTCCTGCTGGAAGAAGCAAGTTATAGAGCTAGGCAAGGGGGTGGGAGATGGCAAAGGAAAGGAGGCTGCTGGAGAAGAACTGTGGGGGGCTGGAGGGCTGTGCATAAGCCTGAAGCCCAAAGCAGGGTACCCAATGCTCCCCCACTGTCTAAGTCTGGTGCCCTGGTGTGACCTCCAAATGAGAAGTGATCTTGGGGCACAAACTGATTTAGTGCAGACCCTGGAAAATGTCCAAGAGAGTCCCCTCTGGCCTGATCTCAGCTCGAATCAGAGCTGTAGGGATCCCTGCAGGGGCCTATGGGCCTGGGAGGGAGCCTGTGGCCTGCAGGGCTGGGGCTGGGCAAGACTGCCCGCATTCATGCTGAAGATGTCTATACTCACCTTTGGAGGCAGCCTCTGCTGCTCCCTGGGACACAGGAAGTTTAGTCAGAAAATGCTGGGTCCTGCAGGCCTGAAGTCCCACCCTGAGCCCACTGCCCCATCTCCCTCAATCCCTCCCTTTTCCCCTGACCATCAGCTTCTTACACTCTGAGCTTCCTGGGGGGCTATGGTGGGCCTGTGGGGAGCAAAATTGGGGGAACAGAGCTCAGGGTCTTTATTTATCTCTTTTGAAAGAACCCAGCAGACCCAGCATCCCAAGCTGCCCCTGACACCATGGTCAGCAACCCAGGACAGTGCAGGAGAGCCCGACCCTGGTCAGGCCTGGGGAAGCCCGAGTGTGCACATCTGATGGGGCACTCACCTGGACACTACTGATGTCCTTGGCAGAGGGACTGGGGGCATCAGGACTTGAGAGCTCAGAGTCTGAGTCAGGGATGGGACTGGGACTGAAATTGAGAGGGCAGGCAAGGCTTGGCTGGGCAGCAGACAGGGAAGTCCATGCTGGCCAGGGCAGGGCTGAGAAGAGCTGCAGGGCCTCTCTGCAGCCTGGGTTTTCTGGGAGCTCTTCCAGCCAGAGAGAGATGCTGTCCTGGCCACAGCATCCGGGAAGCCCCATCTAGCCCTTACACTCAGGGGGGTCACCTTCCATGTAGGCACAATGTGGTCAACCTGGACCTAGGGCAGGAGTGTGGCTGTCCATGGCATCCAAAGGCAAATGCAAATTGATGAGGGTGGTAAGAGGAATCAAGGGATGAAGATGGGGCCAGGAGAGTATGTCATTTCTGTGGGCAGCTGAGGACCTCAGGGGCAGGATGGGTCTGGAGCTGAGGGAGGTACTCACCTGGGTTGGGCTCACACTCCAGGTAGATGTCCTCATCAGGAAGACCTGGCACCTGAGGTAGTGAGGGGTGAGTGGGACTATGGGTTTGACCTGCCCTTGGGAACCTCTGCACCCAGTGATGGGGTGATGGGGGAGAAGCCACAGATTTGGAGGGCAGCTCTGAGCACCTCACTCCCTCCTCGCTTCCTCTTTCTGGATGTCAGCTTGAATGATTAAAATTTCTCCTCTGCCTAGGAGGTACCTTAGGGGTATCCATAGGCCCTAGAGAAGGTGGGGGTTAAGTTGGAGTCCTGAGCAGTCCCCTTAGGACAATTGGCTTACACCTGCCCTGTGGCAGAGGGGAGAGGCTCTTCCCTGGGCCTTTTCCTTTGGTTTCGAGGATGTCTCCAAGGCCTTTCCTGGCCCCCACCCCATCCCTGCCAACTTCCTAACCAGAACCTGAGACTAGAATGTAAGGTGGAGATGGAGGGGCTGCTCACCACTCTGGACGGTGTACCCCACTCTGGAAGGAAAAGGAGAGAACCACCCATTATGAGCAGCAGGGAGCAGAAAGGAATTCAGTGAAACTTAGTTTGGAAGAGTAGTGTCCTTGGAACTTCTCTGAAGAGGGGATCCTCAAAGCCTGCTCTGAAGCTCAGGAGAAAATCTTCCTCATCCCCTGATTATTTTCTTCACCACCCTGTGGTATGGCCTGTATCAGCTTCCCAACTGATTTGCCAGGCTTGGCTCTAGATGTCACTGGGCCGTTCCAAAACCAAAGCCATCCTCAAGGTCATGAAGGTTTACAACCACTGAGTGTAGTGAAAATGAACGTGCCTCAGGTCAGCTGTTCTACTTTGGGCAGGAGGAAGCTACCTCTCCTGGGGCCTCTTTTGGACCCAAACATATTGGCTGAGGTCCCTCCTTGCCCTGATATCCAGGGTTCTGGGGCTATAGTCTCTGGACAGTGGTAGCCAAAAATGACATGGATGGAATCAGAGACTGACTGGTGGGCTGGGGGAGCCTCCTTTGATGGGGGATGGCACAGAGTGAGGGCCCTCAGGCCGCGCAGGCTGCCTTTCAGACCTCTTTATTGTGGAGGTGTCCTTCCCCTGACCCAGAGATCACAACAGTCCCTGGGGTTCCAGGACTCTGTTGTGTGACCTCAGGGATAGCATTTCATGTCTGTGGGCCGCAGTTTCCTAATTTGTTTTATAGGAGGCAATGCCACCTAGACTGCCACCTTGAGACTAGCAAGTAAACAGGAAGCCCGGGTGGAGTGTGCAATGAAGGAATGAAGAGCAGAGGAGGGGCCCCATGGCAGGCAAGCACAATTCTACCCCATGGGGGGGACTCCCCTCCCAGGTGGAAGCCATGGACAGAGAGAGGACGTCCCCTTTACCTTTCCTCTCAAAGATGGGTCTCTTCTTTGTGGCCACCTGCAGGCTTGTTGATGCCTTCAGCTGTGAGCACAATGGGGCCAGTGAGGGAGGATGGGGGGAACTGAGGCATCTGAGGACAGGGATAGTGGGGCGGGGTGGGGCTGTATGTTTGTGGAGCTTAAGAACACCAACATGACAACACAAGAGGAGATATACAAAAAGGACAACTCCCCCTGGCCTCTACTTTGTGGCTCTTTACTGTGAATCTCTCTTTTTTTTTAAATTCCAATGAGTTATGTGATGAAAGTGGTAGCTTTCCAAGTCCCTACCTGGGATCAAGGTGGGCATGGGAGCTGGCAGGGACTGCAGCTGAACCAAGGACTCTTCACTTTCTAGTCAGGAAGGGGATCCTTAGACCCCAGGGTCCAGGCAGGGGCAGCTGAGCCTGTCCCCCGCACCCCTCACTGGCAGCTCAAGTGGGAAAGGTGGAAGGACCTTCCAGGCAGTTGGCAGAGCCACTGACAGTGACAGCTCGGCCTCCTGAGTATCTGATTGTTGAGGGGCCTCTGGAATGCAAATGTGGAGGGATCTTGCAAATGAGACACCTGGAAGATTCACTCACTGGAAAATGGCAGCTGGGGGTGGGGGGGGTGGGGAAGGAGGGACTCGTGAGCAGGCCTCTGGCTGTGGTGGGCTGAGGCAGGTGTGGCGATGGCTTGGATGAGCGTGAGGGGCCACAGCAATCTGGAAAAGACCCGAGGCGTCATGAATTGGTGGCTTCCTCTCATGTAGGTTCCCATTGTCCTCCTGCCCCCACCTAGCCTTGCTCCACTTCCTCCTCCCTCCCTTGCTTCCAAACACTGGTTGGCTTCCTGACAGCCCTGTCTCCATGGCAACTGGAGGCGGCCAGCTTCCCTGCCCCCACCTGGCTGAGGAGCTGTGGGGGTGGGATGCCAGTGGCAGCCAGGGCTCTCCCTGCACCCCCGCCCTTGGCCTGAAGAAGTGGAGGGATGTTGGAGAGGGAACGCCGGGCCCCAGGGACTCTCGGGCCTCCTGCCATCTTGCTATTGCCTTGGTTACACGCCTGCCCCTTCTCTCTCCTCCCACTCTTCCTCCTTCTGCCCTCCCTCCTTTCCTCCATCCCCCCCGCCCCAGCAGAGAGGCCCCGTGACTGCCAGCTGGAGAGACTGCCTCCCCTCACTGCCCCAGTGCCGGCAGAGGGAGGAGAGGCAGAGCCTGTGCTCTCGTTCTGTGAGGCCCCTCCTGCCCTGCCCAAGCACCCTGTACCCCCAACTTCCCAGCACTCACCCAGGTATAAGGAGTCCTCCTCAGTGCCAGGAAGGTGGGCAGGGGCCAGACTGAAGGGCTGAGCTTCACAGGGGGGCAGCTCATATTTATCCTCCTCATCCTCTTCTTCTTCCTGGGCCTTCAAGAAAGGATGCTGGCACAGTGGGCACAGAGGGTAGAAGACTTCAAGCCGAGGAGGCCTGTCTCACTCCCCAACCCCCAACCTCAGCAACGGAACTTACCCTGTGTCTCCAGATCCTTGGATCAGGCAGAGGAGATGGGCTGGGGGTATCTTCTCTCGAAGCTGGGAAGTCTGGACAGACAGCCTGGTCTCACCTCCTCCCAGCCCACCCACCCCCCTCCAGTACGATGCCTCACTCTTTCCCCAGCGTCATCTGCACTTGACAGTGAGCTTTGACTCTTCAACTCAAAGGAAGCATTCATGATGAGCATTTCCAACTCAGCAGCAGGGCCAATAGGGTAGGCGTTTTGGAAACAAGGGGGCCTCCCACCTAGCTGCCCATTCCACCTCTGCCACCCCTGATTCTGACCAGCTAGGCTCCAACCACATAGCAGTGCTGGACTATGGTGGGCAGAAGGTGTCCAGAGCCACTCATGGGAGACTCAACTTGTGGGGGGATCCCAGTCTGCTGGGCTCCTCTAGCCCACTGTGTCACTTACCTATGCATCTGGGGGGTGGGAGGGGTGGCCCCAGCCTGCAAACAGATTCTAGTTAACTCTGCCCCAGGGGCCCTTGAGTTTCTGTCAGTCAGCTGCTGTGTTAGACGCTCACATCTGGTCTATGACAGTCTGAATGACAGAGGCCCTAGGACCAGGGCAGCAGGAGGAGGCAGCTGGGGGCAGAGCTAGTTCCTGTAGGACACAACTGCATGAGCCAGTGCCCCAGGAAAGCTGCAAGAGAGGAGCCCTAGTGCTGATAGGGGTGGAGCACATGAATGGACCTGGTGGGCAGGAATGGCACCAGCAGACCCAGCACAGCTACCGGGAAAGCTATGCCCAGGAAAGGAGAGGTAGGGGAGAGGTGAAGACAAGAGAAGAGAGCAGGAGAGAGAGGAGCTCCAGTACTCACCGGACCTTGTTCCCACTGAGCTTGTCCTGGAAAGAGCCAGGGTGGGGAGCAGAAGGGTGGTCAGAGCAGCTGTCTCCCTGCCCAGGGACTTGACAGCATCCCACTCCCTGGGATAGACAGATGTGTGCCCTTGGAGTTGCCCCAGGACAAGTCTCACCATGGCAGAAACAGAGGACCTCTGCTTCTCTGGAGCCCAGGATCTGCCACAAATGGCCTAGGGACAGGGCCCCTATTGTTCCCATTATTTGCATCTTCTAAGCACCAGGAAGGTGGGCCTGCTATGGCATTCAACCCCAGACCAACCTCATCCACTTCCACGATACTTCCAGGGCCCAAACCTATCTCTCCCCAGCCTTCCCTGGGCCAGCTGCCCATAGCTATGCCCCCAGGAGGAAGAGTTAAGCTGAGCCAGGCTGCTTCTGGCTCTCTGATCAACATCATAAACAACAGTAATGGGCAGATATTTAAAAACAGGTGACTATCCTTGCAGACACTTTTCTTAAACCCTTTACTCCTGTCGTTATTTGGTGGTGAGTAGCGCTCAATAATCAAGGAAATGAAGGTTAAGGAAAAGCTCAGAAACAGGTTCTCATATTTAGTGTGACAGCTTCATTTTTTGATATATGTCGGTATTTATCAAACATCCACTGTCTACCAGGCACTGTTCCAGGTGTTGAACATGGTATGAGAAAACTGAACTGATCAGGAGTGTGTTTCCTTACTGGATTCTCGCAACAGTTTCATGATGCAAGTTCTAGTTTTATCCTCAGTTTTCAAACAAGGAAATTGAGTGTCTTAGTCAGTGTGGGCTGCCATAACAGAACACCACAAACAGGGTGTCTCAAACAGCAGAAAGTATATTTTCTCACAGTTCTGGAGGCTAGAAGTCCAAGACCAAGCTTCTCTTCCTGGCCTGTAAATAGCTGCTTTCTTCCTGTGTCCTCACATGCTCTCTTGTCTGCCGCAGGCTCTGTGGTGACTCTTCTTATAAGGACACCTATACTATCAGATTAGGGCCCTACTCCTGCGGCCTCCTTTTACCTTAATTACCTCCCTAAGGGCTCTACCTCCAAATAGTCACACTAGAGGTTACAGCTTCAACATATGAAATTTATTTTTTTGTTTTTTTTTTTTTATTTTTTTTTTTGAGACAGAGTCTAAAGGGACACAGTCTACGACACTGAGGCTCTGAGAAGTTGAATACCTTTCCTAAGGTCATGCAGTTAGGAAATGTTGGAGAGGGGAGGATTCCACCTGAGGTCTGCCTGACCCAGAGCCTATGTGCTAAATGCTGAGTAACGGTTCCTCATCTACAATTGGGTCTAGACTCACCCTTCCTATGAGGGAATTAGACTCACTGGGCCTTGAAAGATGCCTTTAGAAGCCTATGACTTACAGTCGCTCTGTTACCAGAATGAATTTTACATCCTTGGCTTTCTGAGAAGTGTTGGGATAAAAAGAACTTGAGCCTGGTGTCTGATTCCGTTTAATGCAGGCAATGAGGAAACACAGACCCTGAGTGTCCTGGAAAGAGCCAGGGAAGGGAGTGAGTGGTGGGGTGATCAGAGCAGCTGTCTCCTTGCCCGGAGTCTTGGCAGCACCCCCCTTCCCCAAGATGGACAAGTTTGTGCTCCAGGAGTTGCCCTAGGATAAGTCTCACCACGGTGCAAAAAATATGTTTGCATCCGTCTTTGGAAGCCACCAGGCTGGAGGCACCAGCCAGAGAGCCCTTAAGAGAGGAAGACCAGATGCTTCCTGGGATATGCACGTCCACTAAAGCCATGAAGAGCCATTGGGGTGGCTTAATAGGGACCCATTTGGTGCAGTGAGAAAAATGGAGAAAACAAAACAAAGAACTAACTGTTAACTGCAATCAAGAAATTGGGTCTACTTTTTCTTCACCTCCAGTGGGCTTTTCCCCTACAATCGGACCATAAGGCAGGGGGCAACTTTCCTCACCCAAGAAAGCCACCTATGGTGTCAGAGTCAGATTCTGAACACCATCCCCCTGAGGGAGTTTCCCAGTCCACTATGCCTCACCTCAGACACCTCCTCTCTCTGTTCAGGGCTTTGCTTAGGCAAATGCCAAAGCCACGTGAATGAAAGGTCCCAGGCCAAGATGAAATCGATGCTATTTGGGTGGGTGCGGAGACTCACCTAGAGAAGAGGAAGGAAAGAGGTCTGCATCAGTGGCCTTCTTTCTCCTACACAGGAAGATTTGGACATTCTCTTTATCTATTGTTGGCATAGGATTGCTTTGTGAACACCATAGATATTCCCTGGGGATGAATTCCTAGAAGTAGAATTACTGGAAACATAATGGCACTTGTCTGGCAGCATCTGAGTGCCTGTTTTTTGGTCCTTCCATAGCACAAAGTGATTCTCCAGATTTTTCAGATCTCAGACACTGATCTTCACTGAGAACAAGCTCTGGGTCCAGGTTAGTCTAAATCCATCAGGTTGTTTGTTTTTTAAATTTTTTTTGTAGAGGCTGAGTCTCACTCTATTGCCCTCGGTAGAGTGCCATGGCGTCACACAACTCACAGCAACCTCCAACTCCTGGGCTTAGGCGATTGCTTGCCACAAAGCCGGGCTATTTTTTTGTCGCAGTTTGAGCAGGGTTGGGTTTGAACCTGCCACCCTCGGCATATGGGGCTGGTGCCCTAATCACTGAGCCATAGGTGCTGCCCTGTTTGTTTGTTTTTTGAGTGCCCAGTTACAGTGCCATGGTGTCAGCCCAGAGAACAGCAACCTCAAATTCCTGGATTCAAGAGATCCTCCTGCCTTAGCCTCCTTAAGTAGCTGGGACTACAGGCACCCACCACAATACCCAGCTAATTTTTCTGTTGCGGTTGTTATTGTTGCTTTTAGCTGGCCAGATCCGGGTTTGAATGCAGCAGCCTTGGTGTATGTGGCTGGCACCCTACTCACTGAGTGAACTACAGGCACCACCCTAATTTTTCTATTTTTTTTGTTTTTGGAGAGACAGAGTCTCACTTTATTGCCCTTGGTAGGGTGCTGTGGTGTCACACAGCTCACAGTCAACCTCTAACTCCTGGGCTTAGGCAAGTCTCTTGTTTCAGCCTCCCGAGTAGCTGGGACCACAGGTGCCTGCCACAATGCCCAGCTATTTTTTTCTATTTTGCAGTTTGGCCGAGGCCAGGTTTGAACCTGCCACCTTTGGTAAATGGGCCCAGTGCCCTACTCGCGAGCCACAGGTGCCGCCCTAATTTTTCTATTTTTAGTACCGACAGAGTCTCAAACTCCCACCTCAGTCTCCCAGAGTGCTAGGATTAAAGAAGTGAGCCACCACACCTGGTTCTAAATCCATCCTTAGAAAACAAAACAGCGGTCTAGAGCAGTATTTCGCTTCCCCATTTGCATGAACATAAGAATTGCTGGAGAGCTTGTTAAAAGTCTGAGATCCTCAGTCGGCTTGTGTTGTTAGTACCTGTAATCCCTGCTACCTGGGAGGCAAAGACAGCAGGGACACTGGAGCCCAGGACCAGCCTGGGCAACATATTGAGACTCAATCTCTTAAAAAAAAGAATAAATAAAAGTCTGGGCACAGTGGCTCAATCCCTAGCACTCTGGGAGGCTGAGGTGGGAGGATTGCTTGAACTCAGGAGTTAGAGACTAGCCTGAGCAAGAGAGATTTCTTACTAAAAAGAGAAAAATTAGCCCCATGCATTGTGGCAGGCACCTATAGTCTCAGCTACTCAGGAGTGTTAGGGTTAGGAGTTTGAGGTTGCTGTGAGCTAGGCTGACACCACCGCCCTCTAGCATGGGGCAATGGAGTGAAACTCTGTCAAAAAAAAAAAAAAATACTCAGCGCCTGTGGCTCAATGGGCTAAGGCGCCAGCCACGTACACCTGAGCTGGCGGGTTCGAATCCAGCCCGGGCCTGCCAAACAACAATGATGGCTGCAACCAAAAAATGGCTGGGCGTTGTGGCGGGTTCAGCTACTTGGGAGACGGAGGCAGGAGACTTGCTTGAACTCAGGAATTGGAGGTTGCTGTGAGCTGTGATGCCACAGCACTCTACCTAGGGTGACAGCTTAAGGCTCTGTCTCAAAAAAAAAAGAAAGAAAAATTCTTAGTGCAAGTATTGGATCCTCCAGGGCAGGGGCCTGGGACTCTATGTTGTAATTAATAACATTTAAACAAGCATCCTAGATGAATTGTGTGATAAGTCAAGTTTGAGGAGCACCACTCTATAGGAAACATTGTGAAAGGAGGCAACCTCTCTAGGACATTTTTAGAATCACATACAGCCCGTAGTGCATTTGGGAACACGGAGGTCCGAGCGAGAATGAATGTGACACAGTTCCTCCCTCAAGGGACTTCTATGAGTGATAGATAGAAAGGGCAATCCCAAGGGGATGTTCAGTCTCACTGGGCTTCAGTTTCCTGGCTGCTCTTCCTGAGGCGGCAAGGCTGTGGTTGACACCCTTGTTGCCAGCAGACAAAGAAGATGGGGAGGTCTAGCCAGGATCCCTGTGTGAATGGAGTGAGATGAATTGCAAGGGTGGTTTCTGAGGACCTGAAGGAGGATGGGTTCGCAGCCTGTGGTCAGAGGTGTCAGGGGTAGGAGCGGGCAGCATGTGGGGTGAGAGCTGCTGGGATGTGGATTGATGGCCCTGAGGAACGGAAGGGGTAAGTGCCATTCTCTGTGCTATTGATTGAGCACATCCTACGTTCAGGGAGTTCTCTACCTTGTGAAACTTTGCTTCCAACCACAGGAGCCCAGCGAGGCCCTCCCAGCCTTCCTTTCAGGTGGGGTGCAGGCATTCTGCCAGTCGGAGGCCCCCTGCTAGACTATGAATCTGAATCAGGCACTAAAAGAAATTCACCCTGGGGAGGCTGTAACAGCCAAATCCTGTCTCCAGAGGCCCAGGAGGCTGAGACCTTAGTGGTACCACCCAGGGCACGATAACTGGCAAATGGTGGAGATTGTGGTGGCTCTGTCAGGCCTCTTTTAGGACATTGTTACTGTTACTGTGAATCACAGAAAAATATCTCTTTGTTTTGTTTTTGTAATATATATATTACAGAGTCTCACTTTATCACCCTCGGTAGAGTGCCGTGGCATCACACAGCTCACAGCAACCTCCAACTCCTGGGCTTAGGTGATTCTCTTGCCTCAGCCTCCCGAGTAGCTGGTACTACAGGCGCCCACCACAACGCCCGGCTATTTTTCTGTTTTGCAGTTCGGCCGAGGCCAGGTTTGAACCAGCCACCTTTGGTATATGGGGCCAGTGCCCTACTTGATGAGCCACAGGAGCCGCCCAATATATATATTTTTGGTGCCATGACTCGGATATGAACCATGAATTACAGAACATTTTTAATAAATTATTTTTTAGCATAAGCTGACTAGAGTTGATTTCTTTCCTTTTGTTTCCTTCATTTTAAAACTTATTTTTTATTTATTTGTTTATTCATTTTTTAGGCAGAGTCTCATTCTGTTGCCATGATGCCATGGCACACAGCAACCTTAAACTCTTGGGCTTGAGCAATCCTCTTGCCTCAGCCTCCCAAGCATCTGGGATTACAGGCATCTGCCACTACACCTGGCTAGTTTTTCTATTTTTAGTAGAGATGGGGGTATTGCTCTTGCTCAGGCCGGTCTTGAACTCTTGAGCTCGAGCAATCCACCCATGTTGGCCTCCCAGAGTAGTAGTATTACAGGGATGAGCCAAGGTGCATGGCCTTAAAATTTATTTGTAGAGGGCAGCACCTGTAGCTCAGTAGGTACAGGCGTTTAGTGGGTTCCAGGCCACATTCACAGAGGCTGGCGGGTTTGAACCCGGCCCAGGCCAGCTAAACAACAATGACAACAACAACAAGAACGACAACAAAAATAGCTAGGCATTGTGGTGGGTGTCTGTAGTTCCAGCTACTTGGGAGGCTGAGGCAAGAGAATCACTTAAGCCCAAGAGTTTGAGGTTGCTGTGAGCTGTGATGCCACAGTACTCTATTGAGGGCAGTATGTGAGACTCCGTCTGAAAAAAAAAATATTTGTAGAGACAGAATCTCATTATCTTGCTCAGGCTGGTCTTGAACTCCTGGCCTCAAGAGATTCTCCTGCCTCAACCTTCTCTTACTTTCTTTTCTTTTTTTTTGAGACAGAGTCTCACTATGTCACCCTTGGTAGAGTGCTGAAGTGTTACAGCTCACAGAACCTCCAAATCTTGGGCTTAAATGATTCTCTTGCCTTAGCCTCCCAAGTAGCTGGGACTACAATCACCTGCCAAAACGCCTGGCTATTTTTAGAGGATTGGGAGAGGGTGGGGAATGGTCTAAATCTTGCTCAGGCTGGTCTCAAACCTGTGAGCTCAGGGCAATCCGCCTGCCTCGGCCTCCCAGAGTGCTAGGATTACAGGTGTGAGCCACTGCGCCCAGCCCTTACTTTTAATAAAGAACTCTCAAATCTGGAGATAACAGCAGCATCTGTGGGATCAGAAAATGACTGCCAAGAAGCCCAAACAATGAGCAATGGTATGGCTGTTACCTGGGAAGGTGGGACTGGTTAGAACTAAGAGCTATAGCTTTATACTTCTATACTCTTGGAGACTTTTTTTTTTTTTTGCAGTTCGGCCGAGGCTGGGTTTGAACCCGCCATCTTCTGCATATGGGGCTGGTGCCCTACTCACTGAGCCAAAGGCACCGACCCTTGGGGACTTTTTTTATAACAAGCATGAATTACTTTCATAATTAAATGAACAAAAAAAAATCAGGGTGGCGCCTGTGGCCTAGAGGGTAGGGCACTGGACCCATACACTGAGGTTTCTGGGTTCAAACCCAGCCCTGGCCAAACTGGAACAAAAAAATAGCCGGGCGATGTGGCAGGTGCCTGTAGTCCCAGCTACTTGGGAGGCTGAGGCAAGAAAATTGCCTGAGCCCAAGAGCTGGAGGTTGCTGTGAGCTGTGACGCCATTGCACTCTACCAAGGGTGACACAGTGAGACTCTGTCTCTAAAAAATAAATAAATAAATAAATCAGACAGAGTGCAGTGGTTCACTCCTATAAACCCAACACTTTGGAAGGTCAAGGTAGGAGAATTGCTTGAGGCCAGGAGTTCAAGACCAGCCAGAGCATGTTAAGGAGACCCCCCCACCCCATCTTTATGAAAAATACAAATATTAGCTGGGCATGGTAGTTTGCACCTGTAGTCCTAGCTATTTGGAGGCTGAGAGGGTGCAGTGAGTTGCAGTGATGCCAAGGCACCCTAGCCTGGGTAACAGAGCAAGACCTTGTCTCAAAAAACATACATAGGGCAGCGCCTGTGGCTCAAAGGGATAGGGAGCTGGACTCATATGCCAGCGCCCTACCCCATATGGGGTGGTGGGTTCAAACCCAGCTCTGGCCAAAAACTGCAAAAAACAAACAAAACATAAATAGTGCGGTGCCTGTGGTTCAGTGGATAGGGCTCCGCCTGTGGCTCAGTGGGCAGGGCACTGGCCCCATATAGCAAGGGTGGCGAGTTCAAACCCAGTCCTGGCCAAACTGCAACAAAAAAATAGCCAGGCATTGTGGTGGGCGCCTGTAGTCCCAGCTACTCAGGAGGCTGAGTCAAGAGAATTGCCTAAGCCCAGGAGTTGGAGGTTGCTGTGAGCTGTGTGACTCCATGGCACTCTACTAAGGATGATAAAATGAGACTCTGTCTCTACAAAAAAAAATACATAAATAAAATTTTAAAAATTAAAAAATCAACCAATATGGATAGAGAACAAAAAGGGAGGAAGGAAAGAAGTGAGGGAGGTGACATGGATTTCAAATATGAGGAAGCATAGGAAGGCAGAGAAGGTGGGGCCCAGGTCAAGTCGGATGTGGAGCCACCACGAGAGAGCAGGTTTCCTCCGGCCAGGGAGAGGTGCTGATACCACAAGGATTCTTCTTCCAGGGGCAAGTGGAATGGAGGGGGCATAGAATGAGGAAAAGGACAACTTTCTGAACACAGGTCGGGGCCAAGAGGGTGGTGTGGGGAGAGGCCTGGGTGAGGGATCAGGGCTATTGAGTCCTTTCGAGATTTTTGTCAGAGCAGATGCTCAAGTTAGAGACCTAAGCTGTTTCTGATGGAGGGGCAAAGGCTAATGAAATCCTATCTGGTTGGGTTCAAGTTTAAGTCAGGTACAATCCTGAAGGAAGAGACATCCTCAAGAAAGACAGTTTGTGGTGGCGCCTATAGCTCAAGCAGCTGGGGCGCTAGCCACATGCACCAGAGCTGGCGGGTTCGAATCCAGCCTGGGCCCACCAAACAACAATGACAACTACAACCAAAAAATAGCAGGGCGTTGTGGCAGGCACCTGTGGTCCCAGCTACTCGGGAGGTTGAAGCAAGAGAATCGCTTAAACCCAGGAGTTTGAGATTGCTGTGAGCTGTGATGCCACGGTACTCTACCCAGGGCAATAGCTTGAGACTCTGTCTCAAAAAAAAAAAAAGACAAGAAAAAAAAAGATAAGAAAGAGTGTTTGTATTGGGAGAGAAGGGGCCTTCCCAGGCAGATGGATGACAGGGCTGGTTTAGCACAAACTGGCAAAGGCTCCTCTTCCTCCCTCACCCGCTGCCTTCACTGGCCTGCTGACTCAGCTTACTCTGGTGACAGCTGGGAAGGGTGATGAAGGGCTGACAGACAAATGGACAGACAGCTTCCTCAGAGGGTTCTCTGACTCTGTCCTTCCCTGGAGCACAATGATTTGTTATAGCAGCTTCAGAATTTTTTTTTTTTTTTTGAGACAGAGCCTCAAGCTGTCACCCTGGATAGAGTGCTGTGGCATCACAGCTCACAGCAACCTCCAATTCCTGGGCTCAAGCGAGTCTCCTGCCTTTCCCTCCCAAGTGGCTGGGACTATACAACGCCTGGCCATTTTTTGGTTCCAGCCGTCATTGTTGTTTGGCGGGCCCCGGGGCTGGATTCGAACCCGCCAGCTCAGGTGTATGTGGCTGTCACCTTAGCCTGTTGAGCCACAGGTGCCAAGCCAGCTTCAGAATTTTTTGACGGACCCTCCTTTTATTGCCCCTGAAAGTGGACAGAAAACCTTCAGTGTGTCTCTCTGGGTTTTAGAGGGCAGTTCCTCAGCTTTGGTCAGGTTTGCCAAGGGTTAGCGCCAGGGACTGAGAGTGGAGCTAGCTTTCTCTGACCTCTAGGATAAAGTGCATGAGCCAGCACCACCCTCCTCCCTCTGCCCCGCCAGGGTGGTGTGCCTCTGCCCCACTTGCCTGCCCTGCTCTGCCCTGTTCTGGAACCTTTGCTCATGGTCTGGTCATGTTGCGGCTCTGCCTGAGACCCTTGAGTAATTCTCGTGGCTCTTTGTTATTTATTTATTTATTTACTTACTTACTTATTTTTGAGACAGTCTCGAGCTGTGGCCCTGGGTAGAGTGCCATGGAGTCACAGCTCACAGCAACCTCAAGCTCTTGGGCTTAAGCAATTCTCTTGCCTCAGCCTCCCAAGTAGCTGGGATTACAGGCGCCCGCCACAACATCTCCGGCTATTTTTCTGTTGCAGTTGTCACTGTTGCTTTAGCTGGCCTGGGCCAGAACCTGCCAGCCTTTGGTGTATGTGGCTGGCCCCCTACCCACTGAGCTACAGGTGCCGCCACTCTCATAGTTCTTTGAATGGAGAACAAATGTGGACTATTCTGCATCCTGGAAGGGAAACTTCAGTGGAAGAAAATTTAGATCTTTGCTCAGTCCTTAGAGAATATGACAGAGACTCTAGCAAAACCTTGTCTCAAAACAAAAACAATAACAGAATATGACAGAGAGGGCTTTATTAATACATAGCAAAACACAGTAAAAAGGGGAAAAGAAAGAAAAAAGACTGTTTTTTTTGAGACAGTCTTGCTTTGTTGCCCTTGGTAGAGTGCAGTGGCATCACAGCTCACAGGAACCTCAAACTCTTGGGTTTAAGAGATTCTCTTGCCTCAGCCTCCCAAGTAGCTGGGACTACAGGTGCCCGCCACAATGCCTGGCTATTTTTTTTTTTTTTCTTAATTGTAGTTGTCATTGTCATTTAGCAATTGGGCTTGAACCCACCAGCCCTGGTGTATGTGGCTGTTGCCCTAACTACTGAGCTATAGGCGCCGAGCCAGAAAAAAGACTTCTATATGAATATTGTACTTCAAAAAAATTTACTAAAAAAAAAAAAAAAAAAAATGGTGATACCCTCTTCACAGATGCCCCTCCAGAGCCCAGCACTCTCTCCTCCACCTCAGCTCTTCCTTCTGCACAAAAACACAGCTCTGGCTACCTTTCAGCTTGACCCATGAGCCCACTGTCCAGATGCTGCTTCCGAGAGAGCCCAGGGGGTGACCCAGTATGTAGGAAGCCTGGGAGAGGGAGAGTGGCTAAAAATGCTATAATGTGACATGGCTTCTTTCAGCCCTTTCTAGTCTCAAACAGGCTCCTTATCTGGGGCTGTGCACTTGTTGTGCTTCTGCTGGAACACCCTGGCTCTTCCCTCCCTCTTCCTGCAGGCCTTAGCTAAGGTGGTCCTTCCTTAGTGGGAGTTCTAGATAAGGGCAGCCCCACAGGCCACTCTCATAACTCCCACCATAATTACACCTATGGATTCATTCCCGAACTAGACTGTGGACTCGCACACTCACCTGTAAGCTCTTTAAATGGGCAGCCACTGTGTCTTTTAGATTCATGGCCAAATCCCAAGTGCCTGGCCCACAGTTTGGCTGGCACACAGCAGGCTCTTGATCAATATTTGTTGTAGCTGCTACTCAAATCTTATTCATTCTTCACAACCTGAACAAAGCCTGCCTCTCTGCAAACATCCTTGGCCTCTTTTCTCCAAAAGAGCCTTGTCTTGCTCATTTCCTCCCCATTTCCTACCTACTAGGCGTTGACCTGAGATACCACATCCTTAGGGTCTTTGCATGTTTATCTGCTGAAAGCAACCTTCTTCTTCCCCAATGCAGATGGGTCACCAAGGACTGTCTTCTCTATACCTTTGACTAACCTCCCCCATCCCACTGGGTCCTTTTCTCTACTTACTTTCCTAAGGTGGGCCAGGCAGCTATTCCTCCACCCACCCTCCCTATCAATCCTACCCCCCCACCCCCAATATAATATGGCCCTTCTTAGGCTTCCTTCTTCAGCTCAGACAGAACCCAGGAGCCAAGCTCTGCTCCTGCTGTCTCCTTGTTCCTTTCTGCCAGGAAAGTCAAGGGCAGAGGGTTTGGAAAACCAGACAGCCTTCTGCCCTCCCCCTAGGATAGACCGGATGCTGTGGTTCAAGGATGTGTCTCCATCCCCACTTCCTTCCTTGATGGGTGTGGAGGGCCCTGAGATTGCCCTTCCTACCTTTACCAACGGAAAAGTTAAGACCAAATAGATGGATGAGGGCCAAGACCATCTCATTAGGTATATTGGGCCAAAGCCCTCACACCCTCCCAGGCCACAATAGGAACCTAAGCTGTAGTTCTACGGAAAAGGGCGACCCCTGGTGGTTAAGAGAAATGTGGCGCCCTATCGCTCATTCCCAGGACCCTAAGGATGACAGAGGAAGGGGCGTGGCCTGGAGGACCACCGACACAGGCTTCGATTATCAGGAAGGTAAATAGAGGAAAACCCGTGAGATGGGAGGAGAGGAAGAACTCATTTCTACTGCACCTTGCCTTTTTTTTTTTTTTTGATACAGAGCCTCAGGGCTGTGGCATCACAGCTCACAGCAACCTCCAATTCCAGGGCTCAAGCGAGTCTCCTGCCTCTGCCTCCCAAGTAGCTGGGACTACAGGCGCCCGCCACAACGCCTGGCCATTTTTTGGTTGCAGCCACCATTGTTTGGTGGGCCCGGGCTGGACTCGAACCTGCCAGCTCAGGTGTACGTGGCTGGCGCCTTAGCCCGTTGAGCCACAGGCACTGAGCCAGCACCTTGCCCTTAACCACATAACCAGTAATGATCTAACAACACTGCTCTGGGACTTTAACTCACCTTTTCAGTTGGATCATCAGGAAACAGGGATAGGCATTAAATGTTTTTTGGCACATCATAAGTCATACAGGCTCTTACTGATTCAAGGGTCTGAGGCTAAGCCCGGAATGCAGAAGCTCACATTAAATAATAAGATTTCTAATAATTAATAAGAGAATGGACTCTTACTAAAGAGTTCAGGTACTAAAGCAATGGCTATCTATCTCCAATTTTTTATGGTACCTACCTCTCACCTCTAGGGACAGAAGGCCTGCTCAGCCAAAGACTGGTTGTCTTAACATAAATACTCAGAAAAACAACCCTATGAGAACTTCCCAGACAGAAGTGGCATGCTCAGAGACTACTTTACCAGTTCATGTGAGCCCCAAACCTGTTACCAGGAGAAACTGGGTGATCAACTTTGAATATCCCATATGGAGTTTCAAGATTAAATGGAATATTTCTAGGAAGTAGCTGGTCTTGACCTAACTACATAAGAGTCAAAATCTCACATTATAGGGTCATGGTTATACCATCACAGACTATTTATTTTCCTCCTTTGATAATCAGGGATGTAGCAGTGTATGTATGCCCAGATCAGTGTAAAAACATGAAAATGGGGTTGGAGACAAAGTCCAATGTTTTGCTGGCCACTGTGGTGCCACTGTGCTCCCGATACAAGTGTAACCTGAGTCCCCACTTGGGAGCCAGAAATCAGCTGAGAAGAGGCCTCTGGAGAGAGGCTGCCCTGGCTCTGGAGGGTGGATGAAGTAGGGCTTCAGCACAGCTCATCCTACTAAGCAGGCTGGACCCCTGAGTTCCTGGCTTGCACTGAAGGGTTTGGGTAAGTCTCTTCTAAAGCGCCTGAGAGAGAAACTCCTTGGGGAACCTGTGAAGTCAGGACACTAGACCTGGGACTCAGCCTTGACACTAGACCCTGAGGTGTGAGCAGAGTGCTTTGAGAGAAGATGCTGAATGAGAGCGCCTGGTTATTACCATCTGGCAGGCCCCTGGCCTTAACCATGGCTCTGCGATGTAAAGCTGGTGCCTAAGCGTCAGACACCACTGGACCTGCATCTTGGGATATGGAGAACCTAGGCCACACAGGGTCCCTAAAAGGGCTAGTCCTGCCTCTGGGTTGCTCCTATTTCTAGGGAACGGAGTTTACTCCAGGCAATGGAGGAGGGGTCAGGAAGGCCGTCTCTACCAGACAGTGGGCCCAAGCCCCTATCCACCAAACTAAGTGGGCATTGTGGTGGGCGCCTGTAGTCCCAGCAACTTGGGACGCTGAGGCAAAAGGTTCGCTTGAGCACGAGAGTTGCTGTGAGCTATGACATGACAGCACTCTACACAGGACGGTAAGAGTGAGACTTAGTCTCATCCACCACCACCACCTGAACGAGGGGCGCGGAGGGGCGGAGCGCGGCTCCTGGTCGCTGAGTGAGGGCTCGGACCAGCAACTCAAGGGTCAAGTAGTGTGCCGGGAGCTGGTCTTGCAAGGAGAGAAGGCCCTCATCTCTCCAGCACGAGCGTCCCGACTCCGCGACGGGATCCCACAGTACCCGACACGATCTTCACGTGCAGATCAGCCCCTGAGATGCGGCCCCGTGGCCCGCTGCCTGATGGGATGTGTAGTTCGCTGGGGGCGGGGCCGGGAGAGGCCGCGCGCGTGCGCGTGTCAGTGTGGCCTGAGTCCGGTTGTGGTGTTCCGGTACTTCAGACCTCGCCCCGGATCGAGGGCTCTCTGTACTTGGGTTTAGCGAATGCAGCGCAGGCCACAATTTCCGAGACCCCGCCCCACAACCCACTGCCTACTGGGATTTGTAGTTCGTAGGGCCCCGGCTCTGGGCTGGGCGGGACGGAGGTGCTCTTCCCTGTCATTTCCCCTCGTAGGACCCTGATTTGGACTGTGGGCCAGGCACGAGGCTCACACTCCTGCGTGGTATTTTCTGACAATACCGCCTGCAGCACTAGCCTCTAATAGGCAAACTGAGGTACCACTAGGGGTGTTCTCTGGTAGAGGTCTTCCTACTGTAGAGTAAGCACTTGGCTTGGGAGACCAGGCCTGGGAGAGCCAGCCTGGGCCTGACGGGCAAGACTGGGTCAGGCGAGGTTCCAGAGTCCTTTTAGTCTTTTTGTTTTAAGACTGAGTCTCACTCTACCGTCTTGTGTAGAGTGCTGTCACGTCACAGCTCACAGCAACTCTCGTGTTCAAGCGAACCTTTTGCCTCAGCCTTCCAAGTTGCTAGGACTAGGGGCGCCCACCACAATGCCCACTTAGTTTTTCTATGTTTAGTAGAGAAGAGGACTTGCTCTTCATCAAGCTGGTCTCAAATGATCCACTCACCTCCTCCTCTCAGATTGCTGGGATTACAGGTATGAGACCAACCTGAAGAAGAGCAAGACCTCATCTCTAAAAATAGCCAGGCTTTGTGGAGGACTCCTATAGTTCCAGCTACTTGGGAGGCTAAGGCAAGAGGATTACTTGAGCCCACGAGTTTGAGCTTACTGTGAGCTATGATGCCACCTCGTTCTACACAGTACAACAAAGTGAGACTCTGTCTCAAAAGAAAAAAAAAGTTTTTTTGTTTTAAAGCAAGTATCTAGAGCATAAGCAAAGGTAGCTTCTGGAACGTGAAAGGACACACACCTGGCACTAGCATTCAGTGCCGCAGAAAGGGTGGTTCTTTGGAGAGGAGGAGGAAAAGAATAGACTGTAGGGAAGAGGGGCCATAGGAGGCCCCATGGACTGGTATTTTTGGTATTTTGAGGGCAGGCATGAACCCCCACCACCTGGCTCCCCACCCATCCTCTGCCACTTTTTTTTTGAGACAGAGTCTCACTTTGTGGCCTCCCCCCTCTGCCACCAGAGTGACCTGGTGTCACAGCTGACAGCAACCTCAAACTCTTGGGCTCAAGTGATTCTCTTGCCTCAGCCTCCCAAGTAGCTGGGACTACAGGCCTACACCACAATGCCCAGCTATTTTTAGAGATAAGGTCTTGCTCTGGCTCAAGTTGGTCTTGAACCAATGGGCACAGGCAATCCACCTGCCTCATCCTCTCAAAGTGCTAGGATTACAGGCATGAGCCACCACACCCAGCCCCTCTGTCACTTAGTAGGTCCTGGAACAAGTTATTTTGACCTCACTCTGCCTGATTCCTCATCTATAAAATGAAGATAATAAGAGGATCTCCTTTAAAGCATAAGTAGGAGAATTAAATGAGAAAATCATATAAGGGACAGCTTCTAGCATATGGTTCCAGCACTCAATAATGTTAAATGTTATGGAATTGAGGGCCCTGGGTGACCCAGGCTATAAAGGGGTGGACAGTGCTCCTCCTGAGCTCCTCTTGACTTGCCCACTCTTACTGTACTGCATAGTCCCACTTTCCCAAGAGGTCACCAAGGAATTCCAGGGTCTCACTATTCCGATTACCTCTAAGCACCCAGGAGTGATTCAGGAAAAATCAAATAAAACTTTCTGAATCTTGAGCTTTATTCAGAAAATATGGCCATCTAGATTCCCAGCTATTCCTCAGATCCTGTGAAATGATCTAGAAAAATTTATTCGCAAAGTTTAATGGATAGAAGCATCCTAAGTCAATGCCTTCAAAGGAATGTTTCGGGGGAATTTTGATACTGGAATTAAATATTGCAACAGATCCCTGTCAGCCCCACCTGATGAAGAAATGCAACAGCTCAGCCTGAGTTGCACCTCTGGATTGGAGTCAGAGGAGCCAGAAGGGACTTTCCTAGTCTAGTGCCTTCGTTTTATGGATAGGAACCCCAAGCCCAGAAAGGGCAGGGTAGTTAGAACCAAGTCAGGAACTTGCTAGGGAGAATCTTTTGCAATTTCGATTAGTTCTCAGCTGTGGAAATCCATTCATAACCCAGGGTCCATGGACACAAAAGCAAAAAGATGGTCATCGTGGGTATCCCTTGAACTTGGCTGGATCCCAAGCAGCTAAGCCCAGAAGTCAGTGTCTGATGCCTCTTCTTCCCTGATTTCTCTCAGCCAGATGTTCATTCTAGGAGTTTATTAATAATGGTAATGGCACCTTGCACATGTCCTGGCCTTTGTTTTTTTTCAAAGAGCCTCTTATAAGGTCATCTCATTGGATCCTCACAGTCCCTCAAGGTAGAAGGCCTGGGGTTTCTATCCTTGCTTCACAAGTGAGGAACCTGTGGCTCTGAAGGCTTAAGCAATTATCCCAAGGCAGCAGAGGCTGTGGTAGTACTAGAATGGGGGCGGGGGTGCTCTCTAATCTGTTAAAGTATTAGGTAAAATGTTGAGGGGTGCTTATTACCTGCTGGGTGTGATGCCAGGTGCAGGGGTTGCATGGATGATTTAACATGATCCCTGGGCTAGAGGTACCAACAGTGTGTTGAGGGAAACACACATGTCAAACCACGAAACATGGTGAGAAAGGACCTTTTTATGTTGTAGAAAGTGCTTTAAATCTTGGTAGGGATGCAGGTTACATGGGCATCTGTCAGACTTATCAAACTGTACACACAATTTGTGCATTTTACTGTACATTTGACCTTACAATTTAAAAAAATGTGAATGTTCTGGAAGGACTATACCTAGCAGGGCCTTGATGGGGCCCATTTGTCTGGAAACAGGCCAGGGGTGGATAGGTTGCCCATGGATACAAATCCACTTTTGTTAGCAGGGTGTGCCTGAAAAGTTTTCCCAATGGGCTGTTGACCCAGATTGCCTAGAGGACTTGGGGAGCACTAATGAGGGAGTTTCGGAGATGGGATGTTTAAGCTGAGTTGGCGGGAAAGCAGAATCAGAGGAGGGCAGATAAGTAGAAGGAAGCTGGTTTCCAAGCATTCCTCACAGGAGTGTGCTTGCCCAGAGGTGCCCAGATGGAAAGAGGTAGTGCCAGGGTTTGAATTGTTTCCCGTACCCCAGGCCTCATCAGCGGGCCTCAGAGAAACCCACTCTGTTGGAATTTTCAAAGCTTCTTCCAAGAGAGGGGAAACACTTCTTACCACTGTGTTACTGGGCCATAGCCTGATCCTGATGCTCTTTGTCAGCTGGCATGCTTAAAGGGGCAGTTAGACCCTTTCCTGCCCGACACACTTCCGGAAGGCTTGGCCTCTGGGTGCACACACTGGCTGGACTGTTTTCCGCTGAATGCGGAGCAGGGTGAAGTGCGGAGGCTCAGACCAGCTTGGCTTACAATCCTGGTTCTGCTACTGAACTAGCAGCGTGACCCTGGACAAGTTACTAACCTCTCTGAGCCTGCCTGAGCCAACTTCTATTCAGCAGGAGTAATAAAGATGGTAGATGTGAGGGCTGTACACGTTTAAAGCACCAAGCACATAATAGAAATTCCAAAGAACGTAGCTGTTGGCAAAGTGAGAGACCAAGGACCTATCGATTCAAAGGGTAGTGACACTGCAATCCTCTCGCAAAGTTTTCAGCACAGCACGATTGTCCTTGGCTTCCCCAGTGCCCACGTCCAAACCTCTATTCTGGGTCTCTTTGGGTCCCTCAGTCTCCCTTCGGGACGATCCGTGGCGGCCGGCTCAGGCGCGCCCCCGCCCGCTCAGTCCCCCGGCCCCTCCCTCTGACTCACCCGGGGCGGCTTCCAGACCGCTCACCTCCGGGGGCGGGGGGCGGCCGAGACAGCGCCCAGAGCCGTCGAGCAAGGCGTAGGTAGGCAAGTAGCGCGCTTCTGGGTCTGATGACTGGGGTCTGGGCTCTCCGTCTCGGGGTCGGAGGGGCCCCCTGATCTGGGGGCGCCGAGCCGGGAGGCGGCTCTTAGGGGCGCACGGTCCCTGCGATTCCCGGAAGGAGGGGTGGGAAACGAAGGGGGTTCTGGGTTAAAGAAATGCTCTATTTTACCCCGTTAGGGACAAACTAAACAGTACTTCTCGGGGTGGGGGTGGGGGAAGGAAAGGGCAGGGACGCTGTAGGTCTGGTAAATGAAACAAGTTCTGGAGTCAAGTTCCCGGGTAATTCATTCGCTTGTGCAGTGTCTGAGTTTCCAGCGCAGGAGACTCTAGGCCGAGTTATCTGCTCTTTTGTTTCTCTATTAATTTGCAAACCTCTCCCTCTACCCCTCTCAGTGGTGGTGCCACCTTTAGTCTGGAGAGGCTCCAGTGTGGGAAACAGTGATTCCCACCCATCCTTGTCCCCTGGGTAGGTGCACGGAGTCCTAAATCTAAAAGCCACCCTTGTTTTGCATTGAATGGATGAACCTCACCGGGGGTAGGGGTGGGATGGGGTGGCAGTGGAAAAGGGAGGGGGGATCTGTGGTTTAACTTTCCATCCCCATGCGGTTGGGGTAGAGGGCAAGGGTATTGCTGCAAGAGGGGCTGCTTACATTTACTGGGGTTCCCCTAGTAAGTTCCCACTTACTGGGATGGGATGGCCACTAAAGGGAAGAGAAAGAAGTCCAGATTTATCGTCTATGATTTCCTCAGTAATTATAGCATCTCATTTAATCTTCACATTTATCTGCATGCCTATTTTACAAACAGCACAGGGAGGTTCCAGAAAGTTGCTTGCCTGAGGAAACACAGCTAGGAAGTTGCCAAACTGTCCAGCTTTTTTGTTTTTTGTTTTTTTGAGACAGAGTCTTACTTTGTCACCCTCAGTAGAGTGCAATGCATCACAGCTCACAGCAACCTCAAACTTTTTCTTTTTTTTAGAGACAGAGTCTCACGCTGTCACTCTCGGTAGAGTGCTGTGGCATCCCAGCTCACAGCAACCTCCAGCTCTTGGGCTTAGGAGATTCTTTTGCCTCAGCCTCCAGAATAGTTGGGACTACAGGCACCCGCCACAATGCCCAGCTATTTTTTGGTGCAATTTGGCTGGGGCTGGGTTGGAACCTGCCACTCTTGGTATATGGGGCTAGTGCCCTACTCAGTGAGCCACAGGCGCCACCCTCAAACTTTTGGGCTCAAGTGATTCTCTTGCCTCAGCCTCCCAAGTAGCTGGCACTACAGGCACCCACCACAACCCCCAGCTATTTTTAGAGAGGGAGTCTCACCGTTGTTGTTCAGGCTGGTCTTGAACTCATGAGCTCAAGTAATCCACCCACCTTGGCCTCCCAGAGTGCTAGGATTACAGGTGTGAGCCACTGTGCCTTGCCCAAACTGTCCAACTTTCACTCTACCAGGTTATCTGCCCAGTCTCAGGTTTCCATGGAACAAAGTCCCCCCTGGGATTCCAAATTAGACCACCCTTTCCTCCTTCCCCCAAGAGTCTCACTTTGGACTGGGCACAGTGGCTTATACCTGTAATCCTAGAACTATGGGAGGCTGAGTTGGGTGTACTGCTTGAGCTCACAAGTTCAAGACCAACCCGAGGGTGGTGCCTGTGGCTCAGTCAGTAGGGCATTGGCCCCATATACCGAGGGTGGTGGGTTCAAACCCAGCCCTGCCACCGAGCAACAAAAAAATAGCCAGGTGTTGTGGCGGGCGTCTGTGGTCCCAGGTACTCGGGAGGCTGAGGCAAGAGTATCGCCTAAGCCGAGGAGTTGGAAGTTGCTGTGAGCTTGTGATGCCACGACACTATACCAAGGGTGATAAAGTAATACTCTGTCTCTACAAAAAAAAAAAAAACCCAGCCCAAGTAAAAGTAAGACCCCATCTCTAATAAAAAAATAGAAAAACTGAGGCATGAGGATTGCTTGAGCTCAAGAGTTGGAGATTGCTGTGAGCTATGACACTGCCACGGCACTCTACCCAGGGTGACAGCTTGAGGCTTTGTCTCCAAAAAGAGAGAGAGAGAGAGAGAGACAGACTTTGTTTTCCTGGATAGAGTGCCATGGCGTGTCAGCCTAGCTCACTGCAACCCTTAGACTCTTAGGTTCAAGCAATCCTCTTCAGCCACCCAAGTAGCTGAGACTACAGACTCCCACCACAACACCCAGCTAATTTTTCTATTTTTAGTACAGACAGGGTCTAGCTTTGCTTAGGCTGATCTGGAACTCCTGAGCTCAAGCAATCCTCTAGCCGCTGGCCTCCCAGATTGCTAGGATTACAGGCATGAGCTACCACACCCAGCCCAAACTACCCTATTTTTAAGGCTGTCAGTTTGGCTGTGAAGACTTTTGGATGGCAGCTAAAGGCTATGTTCTTTGGGAGGACATTTAATTTCCCATCTTGCTCCCAATTTTAGCACAGGGATTGATTTGGTTTCAGTGAGAAACTTTAATTCTGTTTTCTTCAGATATTTTTCTTGCAGTCAAATAATTAGGTTTTGTTTTTGTTTTGGTTTTGAGACAGAGTCACACTCGGTCTCCCTGGGTAGAGTGCCATCGTGCCATAGCTCATAGCTACCTCAAACTCTTTTTTTTTTTTGTGGAGACAGAGTCTCACTCTATCGCACTCGGTGGAGTGCTGTGGAGTCACAGCTCACAGCAACCTCCAGCTTTTGGGCTCAAACGATTCTCTTGCCTCAGCCTCCCAAGTAGCTGGGACTACAGGCGCCTGCCACAGCACCCAGCTAATTTTTGATGCAGTTCGGCCGGGGCCGGATTTGAACCCGCAGTCCTCGGTATATGGGGTCAGCGCCCTACTTGCTGAACCACAGGCGCCGCCCGCTACCTCAAACTCTTGAGCTCAAGTGATCCCCTTGCCTCAGCCTCCTGAGTACAGGCATCTTCCACAACCCCTGGCTAGTTTTTTGTTTTGTTTTCCCTATTTTAAGTAGAGACGGGGTCTCGCTTTTGCTCAGGCTGGTCTCAAACTCCTGAACTCAAGCTATCCACTGGCCTCAACCTTGCAGAGTCCTAGGATTATAGGCATGAGCCACTGTACCCAGACAAATAATGCGGTCTGAAGTTTGTTGGGAAGGCTTGTTCCAGATTTTGCTCCATTGTCCCCACTACCCCCATGGGGCCTTGGCCCTTATCTTGAACCAGCCTGCTGACCAACAGGAAGGCCAGAGTCCTGGGCAGAGAAGCCATATACCAGTGGTTGCATAACTGGGTGCTCATTGTTTCCTAGAGCCTCACACCCACCATATTCATGCTTCTCCATGGATTCAGAAGGGATTGGAGCCTCCCACTCCCTGTGTGACTTTGGCAGTCAGCAGTCACTTACGCACTCAAGGCCTCAGTCCTCTGAAAAGCCAGTGAGTTGGACAAGACTAGTTCTAGGGTCAAATGACTGTGATGTAAAGAGGATAGTTGTTCTGGGTCCAGATGAGCTGTTCCCCCAACCCCCACCAACAGCCCACAGCTCACACTGTGGGATGGTAAGAATGAGAAATAGAGGGAAGTAGACTTGACAGTCATCTGGCAGGGCAAGTGGGAGATGGCAAAAGTGTGTCATGGCCTTAGCCACTCCCTCAGAACTGAACCTTAAAAACAAATCAGGGAAGGAGAAAGCTAATGGGGGGAAGGAGGGAAAATGGTGGAGAGAACGTGACCCCACCCAGGAAGTGCGCCTGACTAGCCCAGGGCTAGCAGAGCTGTGTAGCTGCGCCTGCCTGAGACAGGCGAGTGGGGAGCATGGCTTTCCTTGCTGGTCCTGGACTCAGAGGCTGTTGCCCCTGGCCTGCCTTAGCTGTGACCAGCAGCATCTGAGGCCACCCTGGCCACACTGGGTGGACCTCCCTGCCCTGTGGGCATCCTCGAGGAGCTAGCCCTCAGAGTTTGCTCTCCTCCCTCCCCAGCACTCTTTGCCCTTTCCTGTTGGGGTACATCACTCAGCTTAGTACTCAGGACTGGTTGAAGGAGCCCCAGGGCGGGGCAGAGGGGTGGGGCAGCCAGCGGGGGTGGGAGGGAAGTGAGATGTGGGGCAAGCTGGGAGGAATAGGAGCAGAAGTTTGAGGAAGAAGAGTGTTGAAAGGCGAAAGGCTGCCAGCAACCCAGACCCTCTTGGTGGGCAGCAAGGGCTAGGTCCTGGGCTCTGCGAACAGAGACCCATCCTTGTGGAAGCCATTTTGTGCCAGGAATGGTGCCAGGTTCTGGGAGCATTGTTGTCTGATTGCAGCCTGGCAGCTGCCCAGGAGGACAGGTGGGTGTGCCCATGTTACAAATGGAGGAACTTTTGGGCCAGGGCCCACCCAGTCCTCCTGACAGAGGCTGGCACATTGAGGTCTCCCAAAGGTCCTCAGCCAGCCTGCAGGTAGATTTAGGTTTGACAGTGCCTATCCCAAGGCATGGTGTGACTAGTTATTTGGTTCTGAGCTGTTTGGAGAGGGGACAGGGCAGGCCTAGCTATTTGAATTCAAAGGCAAGTGGCACATTTGATTACTTTGACAACTCAACAAGACCCTGCCTGAGGGTCTGGCCGCTGCCTGGGATAAGGTTGTGGTGGAGCCTGGGAAAGGGAAGGAGATGACTTGGTGTCTGGGGAAAAAGCACTGGCCTGGAGGCCTCAGCTCCTGGGAACACTCATGTCCCAGGCTGGGAGATGTGGCATGGTTTCCAGTATTGACACTTGCCTCTCCACTCCTCCCGAGAAGGGTAGGTGCTTTTTCATTTCATGCCTAGGGGCAAACAACTGTGGCAGGAAGAGGCCTACTAGGGTTAATTGACTGAGGATTCCAGCCAAGCCCAGATTCCACTGGTACTTGGCAGAACTTATGTCCTCTGATAGCTGTCAAGCATTTCCTTAAAGGTGTGCTTAACAGTGACCCCCATTCCCAGGACCCCATTGTGTCCTCAAAGACAGGAGAAGTCAGGACCATGGGAGAACCAGTGGGGCTGCATCCTCTCCAACCCCAGCCCCAGGAAAGTCTGATGAGACCTGTAGGCTCTGCTCTCTGCCCCTAGAGCTGTTCCAGCCTGTCCTCAGCCTGTTGAAATCCTGGGCTGTCCCTCAGGTTCCATCTGGTCTAATCATTGGAACCAGCAAGTCCAGTTACTCAAAAGCATTTTTTGAGTGTGAGGTTCCAGCTAGATCCAGAGAAGCAAAATATAGTTCTTGCCTGCCCTAAAGGCCCTTATAGACTAGAAGAGGAAACACGCGGAACTATAGAATGGGAAAAAGTAGGAGAGGCTGCCTTGTAAGAGGTGAGTTCCTCAGGATCAAAAGCATTCTAGAAGAGGATGGTAGTCAAGTGTGTTGACTCATACCTGTAATCCCAGCAACTTGTGGGGATGAGGTGGGGGATCGCTGAGCCTAGGAGTTTAAGCCTACCCTGGGCAACACATTGAGACCCTGTCTCTAAAAGTAAATGAAAACAATTCAGCTGGATGTGGTGGTGCCTGCCTGTGGTCCTAACTACTTGGGAAGCTGAAATGGGAGGATCACTTAAGCCCAGGATTTCAATGATGTTGCCACTGCACTCTATCCTGAGCTGCAGAGTGAGACCCTATCTCTAAAATAATATAATAATAATAATGAGGATGGTGAACGATGCTATAGAAGAGATTTCTACAATGCAAGTGCTAGGCACATGTTGAGAGGTGGATGCAGAACAGGACTAGATAAGAACGTAGGCTCCTTCTAATGCTGACTTCTCTGATTCAGTGACATTCTACCTAGAGCAGTGGTTCTCAACCTGTGGCTCGAGACCCACAGGATCTGTATTAAAGGGCTGCACTATTAGGAAGGTTGAGAACCACTGGCCTAGAGGAATCTGTCTGTGTTTCATTCAGCTTGATGGCTAGACCATGAGACACAAGTTGTTTTTCTTTGTCTCTGTGCAGTCCCCCCCCTCTGGGCCAAGCCCCCATTACAGCCTTAAGTAGAATTGAATGGACTCTGTGGTGAGCTGCTTCAGGAACTTGGAGGCATCAGGGGTACCCCCTGCTCCAGTGAGACATGAAGCAGTCAGGTCACGCTATAAAACAGCCTCTGAGCAGGGGCTGAAGTATGTGCTCCGAGGTAAGAAGGTTAGAAGAACACCCAGAGAAGCCACTTGTCCCACAAGTCAGACAGCTGGGGGCTTGATGTGGGCCTAGAGGGATGGTGGAGCTTAGATGGATGTGAAGGTGAAGCTGGGTGCTGAGGAAGCTGTGGGCTTGGGTGGAAGGGCTGGTTGGGGAGGGACAGGAGGAATGAAAGGTCAGAGGTCAGGATGGACCCTTTCTTGGGGTCCTGAAACAGAAGCCTGTGGGGTTAGAGATCTAATGGGGCATCACGAATTTCAGCCCTCCAAGTGCTGAAGTCACCTGAGCATCTCAAACACTGAGATCCAGGCTCCCCAGAGGAGTCCAGGATTGGGCCTAGGCACTAGGATTTTTCAAAAGCTCCCCAGAGTACCACATGGGAGGCTGAGGTGAGTAGATTGCCTAAACTCACAAGTTCACCAGCCTGAGCAAGAGCAAGACTCCATCTCTAAAAAATAGCTGGGCATTGTGGAGGGTGCCTATAGTTCCAGCTACTTGGGAGGCTGAGGCAAGAGAATTGCTTGAGCCCAAGAGTTTGAGGTTGCTGTGAGCTAAGACACCAGGGACTCTACCGAGGGCCAGGGGTGACCAAGTGAGACTCCATCTCAAAAAAAAAGGCTCCCCAGAGTTTTGTTTTTTTCTTTAAGACAAAGTCTCACTTTGTTGCCCAGGCTACAGTGCCATGGCATTAGCCTAGCTCACAGCAACCTCAGACTTTTGGGTTCAAGTGATCCTCCTGCAAGTAGCTGGGACTACAGGTGCCCACCACAATGCCTGAATAACTTTTCTATTTAGTAAAAGAGTAAATTTCTCTATTTAGTAGAGATGGGATCTCACTCTGGCTCAGGCTGAAACTCCTAGCTCAAACTCCTGAGCTCAAGCAGTTCTCCCTCCTTGGTCTCCTAGAGTGCTAGGATTATAGGCGTGAGTCACCTCACCCAGCCTCACCAGAAAACTCTAACATGCAGGCAAGCATGAGATGCTGTTCTGGGCAGAATTCATTGGCAGTATCTGCATCACTTTGAACATATGTTCAGAATATGGATGCTTAGGCCCCACTCCAGACCTGTGGAATGAGAATCTCCAGACCAGAGTTTGGGCACTGTTAAAGGCAAAATTATTCAATGAACCTATCGGTAAAGTGTTCCTTTATTCAGGACTATCATGATAGGTATAGGGACCACTGTAACAGCTTCTTGCACTAGAGAGAGTATGGGCTCAACTCCAAGTACAGCATGGGCAAGTGGGAATTTATAGTCAAGGAGCAGGGTGTGGGTCAGTGGATGGAAAATTACCAAGAGGAAACATCAGGGATGAGGGGGATCTGGTTACCCTGCTCAAAGGCTTTAAAAGAAAAAAAGTGTAGGGGTGGTGCCTGCCTATGGCTCTGTGGGTAGGGCACTGGCCCCATATACTCGAGGGTGGCAGGTTCAATCCCCAGCCCCGGCCAAACTGCAACAAAAAATAGCTGGGTGTTGTGGCGGGCGCCTGTAGTCCCAGCTACTCGGGACTACAGGCAAGAGAATCGCCTAAGCCCAGGAGTTGGAGATTGCTGTGAGCTGTGTGACACCACGGCACTCTACCATATGCAATAGAGTAAGACTCTGTCTCAAAAAAGAAAAAGAAAGAAAAAGAAAAAAAGTGTGAGGTGAGAGAGATATAGCTAAACTGACCTAACAGGATTCTTGGTGAAGACCAGCCAGACAATCAAGACATCACCTCGGGGATGGTGGAGGATGAAGAACATGATCAGATATCAAGGATGTTGTTGAGGGTAGGGGATTCTGGTTAAACTGGCTTAGCAAGGGTTCTTTTGCTAAGACTGGATTTTACAAGGACGTTTACAGATGGGCCTTGGAGAAGGTTCAGAAGCCTGATTAAATACAGCTAAGCAAAAAGTCTTTGTTGGCAGCTATGTTTTTGTATGGCCCAAGGTAGTTCTAACCAAGGTAGTTCTCATGGGCAGCCAGGGTGATAAAGGGCAGGCAGCCAAACCCCTGTCACCAGACCCTGCAGAGGCTCTCTGGGACTTGCAGCCTTTGCATGTGGGCTGCTTGATTTTGAGTTAGGGCCTGAGCTCTCCCAGAATGAAAATTAGTAAAGCTGACAATTGGATTACTCAGTGGCTGTCATTCTTGAGTTCTGCCCGCTGGCGTGAGCTGGGGGTGGCCACTTTACCACTTCAGGCCTGAGTCACAGGCTGGGCTGCCTCTGGCAGGGGATGTGGGCACAACATGTGATGTACTGTGGGATGGAGAAACATTAAAGGTTTCCTTCCCCAAACATCCCCATTGCCTCCCCTCTTCCGGAAGTGTGATGGCAACAAATGCCTTTCACTCTTTTGGAGGTTGGGAAAGGAAATAGAAAGTCATAATCCACACGGCACATTTTGTCCATTTTCCTTGCACTTGACCCCTCCCTCTTTGTTTTCTACTCAGGCTCAACGTCATCTGCTCTGTGTTCACCTCCCTCAGATTGCACTTTCCCTTCTGCTCTCCTGTTGCCCCCACCTCCCCCAAGAATTTTCCTCTGGTGCCAACTTGCATGTTTCACCCTCATATTCCCATGGGGGCTGGCCTTACACAAGTGCTGTGTGGATGGATGCACAGCATGAATTGGATTATGTATGAAGTGCTTGCTGGTTATGTAGGTCTCTGAATTTTAAGCCAGACAGAAACTCTCTACTGATGCAGATCTATGAAAGAGACAGTGAAGCTGTAGCTGCTGCATTTTCTGTAATTTTAAAAAGAGGACAGGTTGCAGTGGCTCGTGCCTGTAATCCTGGCACTCTACTCTGGGAGGCCAAGGCTGATGGATTCCCTTGAGCTCAGGTGGATCCCCTTGAGCTCAGGAGTTGGAGACCAGCCCTTAGCAAGAGCAAGACCCCATCTCTACTAAAAATTAAAAAGCTAGCCTGGCAGTACACGGCTGTAGTCCCAGCTACTTGGGAGGCTGAGGCAAAGGATCTCTTGAGCCCAAGAGTTTGAGATTACTGTGAGCTATGATGACACCAAGGCACTCTACCCAGGGCAACAGAGTAAGACGCTGTCTCCAAAAAGTTAAGGAAATTTCCTTGTATTCCTGGTTTGCTGAAAGTTTTCAAAATTGGGTGGGGCCAGGCAAGATGGCTCATGCCTGTAATCCTAGCACTTTGAAAGGCCAAGGTGGGTGGATTGCCTGAGCTCAGGAGTTGGAGACCTGTCTGAGCAAGAACAAGACCCCGTCTCTGAAAACTAGCCAGGTTTTGTGATAGGCACCTATAGTTTCAGCACTTGGGAGGCTGAGGCAAGAGGATCACTTGAGCCCAAGAGTTTAAAGTTGCTGTAAACTATGATGCCACGGCACTCTACCAAGGGTGACAAAGAAAAAAAAAATCGGGAAAGGATGGAGAATTTTACTAAATGTATTTTCTACATCTATTGGGGTGATTATACACATACACACACATGCACATATATGTTAACAGGGTGGGTAAGAATTTTTCAGATTTTTTTTTGAGACAGAGTCTCAAGCTATTACCCTGGGTAGAGTACTGTGGCATCATAGCGCACAGCAACCTCCAACTCTTGGGCTCAAGCAAGCCTCTTGCCTCAGTTTTATTATTTTTAGTAGAAATAGGGTCTCACTCTTGCTCAGGCTGGTCTCAAACCTATGAGCTCAG
>CAUYON010074110.1:0-33255 GCA_963573935.1 Arctocebus calabarensis | reverse complement strand
CCTACATTTGTCCTTTTTTTAAATCCAGCCTAAACAAAAGTGAGACCTTGTATACTTACCTGCCAGGGGAGATCCCATAATCACAAAGGTGATTTTCCCAGGGCAAGGGTTATTCATTGCACTCCAGATGTACTGACCCCTGTGATTTCCCCAAATGTGGGAAACTCGACTGCATAGTTTGTGGTAGTAGGGGACTGTATTCACACTTTCCCCTTAAAAAAAAAGAAAAAGAAAACAAGTGAGATTTTGTCTCTACTAAAAATAGAAAAATTATCTAGGCATTGTGGTGGGTACCTGTAGTCCCAGCAACTTGGGAGGCTGATGTAGGAGGATTGCTTGAAACCAGGAGTTGGAGGTAGCTGTGAGTTAGGCTATTTCTATGGAACTCTATCCTGGGCAACAGAATGAGATTGCATCTAAAAAAAATTTCTTTTTCTTTAGCATAATATCCAAGTTAATTGAGTGAAGTGGTCATATTACCATGTAATTCAGAAATTCCAAGAACAACACAAATAGATGTTGTCTGTTGTGTGTGTGCTTTATAGCTTTTGTTCTATGAAAGTTTCAAATAAGATTCTTCAGAAAGTATAGTCAGTAATTTTAGCAGAACACTAAGAATCTCCACAAATGTAAGAAAATCTATTGTTATTCAACTTTAAAATTTTGTTTTTATATGAACCATGATAATTGTTATATGCTGTTAATTTCCCATTTTAACATAGTTAAAGGTATCTATTCCATGCATTTTTTTTCTCTCATTCTATTGCTCTAGGTAGAGTGCCATGGTGTCATAACTCACAGCAACCTCAAATTCATGGGCTCAAGAGATGATCTTGCCTCACCATCCTGAGTAGTTGGGACTACAGGCATCTTCCAGTATACCTGGAAAGTTTTTCAATTTTTTTTTCTTTTTTAGACAGAGTCTCAAGTTGCCATCCTGGGTAGAGTGCTGTGGCATCACAGCTCACAGCAACCTCAAACTTTTGGGTTTAAGTGATTCTTTTGCCTCAGCCTCCCATGTAGTTGGTACTACAGGCACCTGCCTCAACACCCGGGTATTTTTAGTCATTGTTGCAATTGTCATTGTTGTTTTATTAGCTGGCCGGGCAGGGTTTAAACCTGCCAGCCTCAGTGTATGTGGTCAGCATCCTACCCATTGAACTATGGGAGCTGCCAAGTTTTTCAATTTTTAGTAGAGACAAAGTCTTGCTCTTGCTCAGACTGGTCTTGAATTCCTGGGCTCAGCCTCTTCAACTTCCCAGAATGCTAGGATTACAGGCATGAGCTACCACACCTGGCAGCTACATTTCTTAAATATATTATATCTTAGGAGTTTAGAGTATTCTTGAGGATATATTAATGTCTGATTACAAAATAACTGTTGTTTTATAATTATCTCTGGCTTGGGATATGTTTATCAAGATTGTTATTCACATATTTATACGCATATATATATGAACACACGCACGCACACATACACACACACATATACAGCAAAACTTTTCTAAATTGACCCCTCACGGGACTGTAATAAATGTGTCAATATATTAAGAAGGTTGGCATAAGCAACTAGGCCTAATGTACTTACACAAACATGTGCTGTATGTGTGGTCTGTGAATATTAGTCAACTTGAAAAGGTGGCCCATGTAGGGATGTGATCAACTGTTCATGTTCTACTGTGTGTATGTATGTACATAGACACATTAATAGATACATAAGCAAACACACACTCACAAATGTGCCAAGGTCTCCATGATAGTGAGTGAGAACCTCCCTCTAGGTCTCTGCTTGGCTAGGACCACTCCCAGATCATGGCTAAAAGGAGTTGGAGAGGCCCACATAATAACTTTAGATTTCTCAATGGGAAAAAGTTGAGCAGGCCATTTCTCCAGTCTGTAACCAAGACAAGAGGTCCTCTAGTTTGCCAAGTGAATGATGGTCTGCCTTCTCTAAATATCTCTCTTTTTTTTTTTTTTTTTTTTAAGAAAGAGTCTCAAGGGCGTCACAGTTCACAGCAACCTCAAACTCTTGGGCTTAAGTGATTCTCTTGTCTCTGCCTCCCAAGTAGCTGGGACTACAGTTGCCCACCACAATGCCCGGCTATTTTCTGGTTGTAGTTGTCATTGTTGCTCAGCAGGCCTGAGCTGGATTAGCACCCACCAGCTCCAGGGTATGTGGCTGGCGCCCTAGCTGCTTGAACTACAAGCACCAAACCTAAATATTCCTTCTTAAGGGCATTAGAAGGATGTCACAATCTGCACTCTGGGCCCCAAAGCTCTCATAAACATTTTTTTTTTTTTTGAGACAGAGTCTCACTATGCCACCCGCAGTAGAGTGCTGTGGTGTCACAGCTCACAGCAACCTCAAACTCTTGTGCTTAAGGGATTCTTTTGCCTCACCCTCCCTAGAAGCTGGGACTACAGGCACCTGCCACAATGCCCAGCTAAAAATCACATTTTTTGAGACAGGGCCTCACTATATTGCTTAGATTGTTGTCAAATTGCTGGACTGAGGTGATCCGCCCACCTAAGCCTCTAAGTAGGTGAGATTACAGCTGTGAGCCACTGTGCTGGACTGTCATTAAAGCATTTCTTCTCATAGATGGCTCTCAAATTTTTGATGCCACGTGAGGGATACATGAACATGGGATTTCTAGTCTACCTTAGTCCCCTTCTAGTCTTCTTCTTCTTGCTGATTTTACTCTATAAGTTTTCACTTTCTATTTTGTTATGTATTAAATGTTCTGTAATTTTAGATTTAAATATTCAGAACTATGTGTTGGAATTTCAACTTATGTAAGAAGTAATTAGATAATTCGTAGGCACTCCATATTTACTGATAGGCTCACTTTGAAATTCTAATTTACTATAGGCAAAAAGAAATCAGTAGGATTGTCATCACTTTCCTCAGCCTACATCTAAATTATATTTTAATTTTTCCCAAAAGCTTATTTACATATTGTGACATCATATTTTATAAAGTTCAGCCTCCTACTTTATATATAAAAGTAAGGCTTTTGGTTTCCTCTAAAGAGTGAAATACAGCCATTTCAGTTTTTGTAAAAAACATCAACATATTAGTGATATAATACAAATTATCTTTACTGCTTTCAAATATTTATTCATTAAATTTTCTGGCTCGGTCCCTGTACCATAGTGATTAGGGCACCAGCCACATACACTGGTGACTGGTAGGTTCAAAACTGGCCTGGGCCTGCTAAACAACAATGACAACTACAACAAATAAAATAACTGGGCATACGGTGCATCTTACAAGGGTACATGTGAAACTTACTAAATGTAGAATATAAATGTCTTAACACAATAACTAAGAAAATGCCATGAAGGCTATGTTAACCAGTTTGATGAAAATATTTCAAAGTGTTTATAAAACCGACACACTGTACCCCATGATTGCATTAATGTACACAATCATGATTTAATTAAAAAAAAAACTCCTGGGCCACCTGGAGTCCCAGCTATTCGGGAAGCTGAGGGAAGAGAATCGCTTACATGCAAGAGTAGGAAGTTGCTATGAGTTGTGACTCCATGACACTCTACCCAGGGCAACATAGTAAGATTCTGCCTCAAAAAAAAAAATTCTGATAAGTACCTTATATTAATAAATTATACATTTTCTATAAAATTTTATTGCCATATACTACATAAAATATTCAAAATACCTGCTATCATTCAATAAAATGTTAACTACTATTAAGAGAAATGCCTGCTTTGCATAGGTTCACAGTCACAGTGGAATATTGTAGTTATCTAGGAAAAAAAAAAGTTTTTGAGATGGTGTCTCCTTCTGTTACTCAGGCGAGAATGTTGTAGCATCATCATAACTGAAAATAACTTAAAATAATTGGGTTTAAGCAATCCTCTTGCTTTAGCCTCTCAATTAACTGCAACTACAGGTGACAAACACAACTCCTGGCTATATTTTTCTTCTTTTACAAGAGAGAATTTGACTGTTACGTAGGCTGATCTCAAACTTCTTTTTTTTTATTAAGACAGAGTCTCACCTTCTTGCCCTTGGTGGAGTGCCATGGTGTCATAGCTCACAGTACCCTCAAATTCCTGGGCTCAAGCAATCTTCTTGTCTCAGACTCCCAAGTAGTAGAGGTGTGGTCTTACTTTTGGTTAGGCTGGTCTTGAACTCTTGAGCTCAAGCAATCCACCTGACTCAGCCTCCCTGTGTGCTAGGATTACAGTCATAAGCCACTGCGTCTAGTTAATGATCCCAAACCTCTGAGCACAAGCAGCCCACCCACCTTCACCTACTAAAGTGCTAGAAGTACAGGTTGAGTCAACCAAGGTGACCTAGAAAAGCTTTTAAATGCTACAGCAATGTCATATACAGAATTTCATGTCTACTTCTTTTATTCTTGTTTTGCAATTTCATATTAGTGTATATCTTATTCAGGGTAGGCTTTTCAACCTCAATTTATTGTGTGTTTGGTTTGGTTTCACCTATGTATTATAATATTAGATGAAATCACAACTCATATATACTTCAATATGTGGTTCAATTAAAATATGAATTTAATATTCTAGGAATATTAAATTAATTTTCTATTAATACTATTAATACTGCATATTATATACTATTAATATTGTCATAAAAGAAGAAAAATATAACCAGGAGTTGTGTTTGTCACCTGTAGTTCCAGTTAATTGAAAGGCTAAAGCAAAAGGATCACTTAAACCCAGTTATTTGAAGTTATTTTCAGTTATGATGATGCTACAACATTCTCTCTTGAGTAACAGAGTGAGACTACATCTCAAAAACATTTTTTTCTAGGTTATTATATTATTTATATTATTTAATATAATATTAGATAAATCACAACTCCTACATACTCAATATGTGGTTCAATTAAAATATGAATTTGCTATATGTCTATATTAATTATAGCTGTTTTTTCCTATGAATATTACACTAAATCTGTTTATGAGGTTTTTTGTTTGTTTGTTTGTTTTGAGACAGAGTCTCACTTTGTCGCCCCCAGTAGAGTACCCTGGGGTCAAAGCTCACAGCAACCTCTAACTCTTGGGCTCAAGCAATTTGTTTGCCTCAGCCTCCTGAGTAGCTGAGACTACAGGCGCTGGCCGCAACATCCAGCTATTTCTAGAGACAGTGTCTCCCTCTAGCTAAGGCTGGTCTTGAACGTGTGAGCTCAGGCTATCAGCCTACCTTGGCCTTCCAAAGTGCTGAGATTACAGGCGTGAGTCACTGCGCCTGGCCTATGTGTTATCTTATATATATATTTTTTTCCTTGGTGGTTTTTAATGGTTATTATGTTCCATTTAGGTAAATAGCCATGATAATAGTCTTAATTTTACCATGTCTTTATTTATAAATCTGTTTCTTCTTCTTTTTTTTTTTGAGACAGAGTCTCACTTTGTCACCCTGGGTAGAGTACCATGGCATCATGGCCCAGTTCCTGGGCTCAAGGGATCCTCTTGCCTCAGGCTCCTATGTAACTGGGACTACAGGCACTTGCCATAACACTTGGCTATTTTTACAGACAGGGTCTCACTCTGGCTCAGGCGGGTCTCAAACTCATGAGTTCAAGGAGAGGTCAGGCGGTCTCCATAATCCACTCATTTCAGCTTCCCAAAGTGCTGGGATTACAGGTGTGAGCTATCGAGCCTGGCCATATTGATGAATCAGAGGAAAAATGTTTTGCAATTTGCAGGCAATTTGAGGGAAACTTTGTAACTCTTAGTTATCTCTTTAAATTTTTTAATTTTGACAAATACAAAATTTACCACCTTCAGTCTTTATTCTTTGTTCTGCCAAACTCAACTCCTTGTTTATTTAAGAATCTTTCAAACTCTGAAAAACATGGTGATGTCTTCAAAAAGGCATTTGAGTGAGCACAAGGTACTCACTGTTCTCTTCAGTGGCAACTGTGAAGAGATTTTATAATCATCTCCACTACTATCATTTTGAAAATAAATAAAACAATAAAACAGGGTAGAGTAAGGTGTCAGACTAGAAACATCACGGCAGTCACTGGTGGTGAAACCAGGGAGAGAACTCCAGGACCTTCTGCCAAAGTGTCCTGCCCAGAAACATCACTCCAGGGCCACAGTGCACCAGCAGATGTCTCCAAAAACCAATAAGGACATCAGGAGCAGTGGTCGGAAAACCAGCACAGAAAGCAAGTGCCTGGCAGTGAGTAGACTTTGGTCAGCTCTCCAGTGGAAGACTAAAGACAAGGAAGGCCTGTCCTGCAGGGTTTTGGGACTTAGGTATTCACCAAAGTTTCCAGGAGAGGACTTAAGCAAGTGAGTGAACTTGGATAGCACCTGGCAGCAGGCAGTGTAGAACTCTCGTTGGTTTGGCTGCTAGGAGGGCTGCACAGGAGGAACAGCCCACAGGCTCCCATTGCGAGACCAGCTCTGGTGCTACTTCTGAGCTGGGCAGCCACCCCTGGGGAAAGTTGGGTGGCTCTTGTACCCTGAGGAAAGCCACTTTGTGACCTAGAGGCACAGTTTGAGAACTCTAAGTACTTCTCATATGTACTCTGGAAAGAATTTCAGGCTCCCAACCCTATAGGGATTGAATGCTAGCAAAATGATAAAGGCCTGATTGAAGCTAAGTATCAAGAAGATGGGACCAGATCACCTCAGTGATAGTGAGGTGATCCTGGTGAGGTGATCCCAAGATAGTGGTCAGTCCCCCATCTTGTGCAGCAAAAACACCATGTGTTGTCTCCATATCCTAACTCCAGGTTGTCACCTGGTGTCCAGGCAATATACTGCATTATAGCTTCTATCTCCTTTTTCCTGTCTTCTTGGAGCACAAACTGGTGTCCAGAAAATATATTGCAATATAAATTGTTTTTTCATTTATTTTGATTTTATTGTTTGTTTGCTTTGTTTTGTTGTATTTTTATTTTTTCATAATTACTTTCTTAAATAGCAAGGACTTCATTTTGCTACGGGTTTTCTGCCCCTTTTAATCTTATTTCTTTTCTATTTCTCTCCTTTTGTCTTTTTTTAATTAGCGTTGTTGAAAATACATTGAGAATATAAAGAACCAGGTTACATTGATTGCCTTTGTTAAATAAAGACTCTCTTATAATTCTGTCCTGTCCCCAAAAGGTGTACCACACACCGTGACCCCCCCACCCCCTACCTCCTTCCCTCTCTTTTCTGTCCCACACCCCTCCCCCCATCGCGTACTAGGTCATTAATTGTCCCCATATCAGAATTGACTACATAGAATTCTTGCTTCTCCACTCATCTGATGGTTTACTAAGAATAATGTGTTCCATTTCCACCCAGGTTCATACATATGATCTATAGTCTCCATCTTTTTTAGAGGCTGATTAGTATTCTATGGTATACATATACCACAGCTTGTTAATCCTCTCCTGGGTTGGTGGGCATTTAGACTGTTTCCACATTTTGGCAATTGTAAATTGAGCTGCAATAAACAGTATAGTGCAATTATCCTTATGGTAAAAGAATTTTTTTTCCTTCTGGGTAGATGCCCAGTAATCAGATTGCAGAGTCAAATGGGAGGTCTAGTTTGAGTTCTTTGAGGATTCTCCATATTTCCTTCCAAAAAGCCTGTACTAGTTTGCAGTCTCAACAGCAATGCTAAAGTGTTTCTGTCTCTCCGCATCCATGCCATCATCTACAGTTTTGAGATTTTTTGATGTGGCCCATTCTCGCTGGGGTTAGATGATATCTCAGGGTGGTTTTGATTTGAATTTTTCTAATAATTAGGGATGATGAGCATTTTTTCGTGTGTTTGTTAGCCGTTCATCTGTATTCTTTTTTTTTTTTTGTACCGTTCATCTGTATTCTTTTGAGAAGGTTCTATCCATCTCTCTTGCCCAGTGATATAAATTGTTGGCTCTTTTTATGTTGTTTAATTTGAGTTCTCTGTAGATCCTAGTTATGAAGTTTTTGTCTTGTGGATTAATTGAAGTTCTGTATAGATCCTGGTTATTAAGCTTTTGTCTGATTCAAAATATGAAAAAATCCTTTCCCATTGTGTAGGTTGTCTCTTTGCTTTAGTTGTTGTCTCCTTAGCTGTACAGAAGCTTTTCAGTTTAATTAAGTCCCATTTGTGTATTTTTGTTATTGTTTCACTTACCATGGAAGTCTTCCTCATAAAGGAAGGGCTTCCATTACTTCTCCAGTAGGGCTTCCATTACTTTGGAACAGTTCTGTTCCCCTACAGGGTTTCCTATTTTCTGTATGTTTAAACTCTTCATGGAATCTCGTAGTTCTCTAAGCACCTTTTCTGGTTTCTCTCTCTTCTTTTTTGACTCTGCTACTACATGTGTTAACTCAAAGACTTTATCCTCTAACTCTGATGTTCTTTCTTGTCCATGGTCTAATCTATTTTTTGATACTTTCTACTGCATCTTTACATTCCCTGATTGTCTCCTTTATTTATTTAGCTTCATCTATGTCTTTTCTATATTCTATATATCTCTCATCTGACTTTTGGTTATGTCTATCTACTTTCTCATCCATTCCCTTTATTGTCTTAACTATCCACATTTTAAATTCCCTTTCTGTCATATCCATTAATTCTTTATAGGATAAGTCTTCTGTAAAAGCTGCTTCATGGTCTCTGGGAGGTTGCTTTATTTTATTTTTTCATGATGATCGAATTGTTCTGGGGGGTTCCTCCTCATATGTGCTTTCTTCTTATTCACCTCTTTGGGCACCTTTTTATTTCTCTATTCCTCCTTTCCTTCAAATTTCCTTGCCCAAGGTTTTATGTGATGAAGATACCTCTTGATGTGGAGCTAAAAAGGGGAGAAAGGTAAGGAGCAGACAGGGAGAAACAGGGGGAAAAGAAAGAAAGAGTAAAAATGAAGGAAAGAAGAAAAGAAAAACAAGAAAAGAAAAAAGAGAAGGAGGAATAACAGAAGAAGAAAGAGAAAAAAATAACTTGGAGTATAGGAAAGAAGGAGTTCAGGAAGAAAGGGTGAGAGTAATGGAGGAACTGGTATTGATCAGGACAGTACTAAGGCCATGCATGGAACTCAAGTATTTTTTAGGGGGCTCTACTGGGAGGGTTCCTCGAAATCAGGCAGTCTTTACCAGCCTGACCAGAGCCAGACTTCCTGTGTCAAAACTAGGAAGGGAAGAAACAGAGCAAAAACAAAAAGCCTAAAGGGAAAATTAAGTAAAAATGAAAACAAAATAGAAAAATTCTGCAGCATAGTCTTCCCAATACTATCTTCCTAGGGCCAGAAGTAGAAAGGTCTCTTAGACTCCTTGAGCCCGATCACTGCTGTGGCCTACCTGCCAGGCCATAGTTGTGTCCCCCCAGCTCTCAGAAAATAAAAAAAAGACAGAAATATTGAGCTAGGAGTGGATAGAGGGAATTAAAAATAAAAATACTGTTTTATCAAATAGAGGAGAGAGAGAAGTGGAGTAAAGAATGACAGGAGAAAGACAAGAAAAAGGGAGGGGATATCTTAGCTGTGGCAGAGGCAATTGTTGTGAGAGAGATGAAAAAGGTAGAAGAGTCTCTGTCCAAATAGATTATATACAGAAGTGAAATATGGAGAGAAAACAAATAAGGCTAAAATACTGCAACCAAAAAAGACAGTTGCTCTTGCTCTTGATGAAAGTAAAAATAGAGGTTAAGAAAAGAACCAAACATACAAATAAGCAAGAAACAGAACACATCAACACAAATGTTAAAAAGCTCTGAATAACCAAAAATAAGCAACCTCAGTAACAAATGAACAAAAGAACAAAAAAGAGAGGGGGAAAAAAAAGAGAGAAAATACTAACGAGAATAGAAAAGAAAAAAAGAAACAAAATAAAACAACCAATTATATACATACATATATACATAAAAGTATACACACACACACACACACACATATATACATGGTGGGGGTGCCGACTTTAGTAGGACTATATATACGTTGCAATATATTGCTGGGACATCAGGTGGCATTGTACCTTTATGGCATGGACAACACAGGTGATAACCTCTCTAGAACCCAGGCATGGACCAGATCCCCAACTTAATTGTCCAAGGTGATCACCTGGTTATTTCCTCAGCATTCAGGTTCTGTTGGGTTGGGAACTCAGATCTCTACAGAATCCTTCCCCCATACCCCCAGACAACAGTTCTTGTGGAGTGCTGGAGTCCCTGAACCTGTCAGAACTAGAGGACTGATTCTAACAGCTGGAACTAAAATGGCTATGTTCCTACAGGAGACCCAACCTCATGACCTTCTCACAGCCTTGCCTTAATGGCCAACCCTTGCAGTCACGACCTTCCCAGAATGGCTGTATCAACTGCTGACAAACTAGTGGCAAGTCCACTCCAGCCAGACCTCAAATCTGGCTGCTATATACTGTTTGCATTTTCCCACTTTTCTAGGCAATCCACTCAACACATTTCCGCTGAGAATCAAAAGCTGCAAAAAGGCTGCCTCCCAGCCCAACCTCTGTAGCTCCCAGAGCAGCCTTCACCCAGGGCTCCTGCTGGCAGTCCCAGTAAGACTTGCCTAGTGTGTCAGATCTTCCTCCTGCTGCTCTAGTTCATATACAGCAAACAGCACCCCGTGGCCTCACAGCTCACCCTGAGCCACAGCTCCAGGCAAAAATGTCCTGTCCAAACACCACCTGACTAACTCTTTCCAGGAGAGCTTGGCTTGATGTTCTTCCTGATTTACCATCTTGCTCAGCCCATCTAATGAATAATTTTTAAAGGTCAAAATGGTGGCTCAGTGGCTAGGGTGCCAGCCACATACAGCAGAGCTGGCGGGTTCGAATCCAGCCTGGGTCTGCCAAACAACAATGACAACTACAACCAAAAAATAGCCGGGTGTTGTGACAGGCACCTATAGTCCCAGCTGCTTGGAAGGCTGAGGCAAAAGAATCAATTAAGCCCATGAGTTTGAGGTTGCTGTGAGCTGACACCATAGCACTCTCTGTCTCAAAAAAAAAAAAAAAGTCAAAAGGTTTTGGACAGTTTGGTTGCTGAGATCTGCCTCTTAATATATATGAGCAGAAAGCCTGAATGGATATGTAGCTGCTGTGAAATCTTGCTTGGCTATCCTATAGGATCACATAATTGGTATACATAAGAGAATCTGGGGCCATTTGTTGAACCTAAGGACAAATCAATAAGAGTTGATAACCTTGTCTTAAATCCCTAACTTTGTTCATTACTGTTGGTCGTAAACAAGGCATGCCTGGTGTCCCTGGTAACACCCTGCCAAGAGCCCTAATTGGTCTATGCTCTAACCTTACCTTCTGTCCCAACCTCCACGGGCTCACTCCTTCTCAGGAAATGGCAGTGTTGAGGGTTCCTCTCCTTGGGTTCCTGGGCTGACATGGCTTAAATTGGGAGGGGGAATGCTGGAGCCTCTGGTTCAGGTTGCCAGTTCCTCCCTTTTGGGGCACTAGGTTTATTTAGGACCTGAGTACCTGAGTCTCTTGGGGTGGCCCTCTTCAACTTTTAGCACTCTTCAACTTTTTCCTATTTTATTCCAAGACCAAAATCTGCCATTTTTCCAAAAGAGCATTTTCTTTTTTATTGGCCCTTCATAATCCTTCTAACTGTCTACATTTCACTAACTAATGGTCCTGTAAAGAAGTCTTTCGGTAAAGAGTTGTCTACTGCCATCTTCAGGCTGTTGCCACATCTCAGTAATTGTAAACTGAGCTGCGATAAATAATCTAGTTCAAACATACTTAGGATAGAATTATTTCTGCTTCTTCTGGGTAGATGCCTAGTGATGGGATTTCAGGATGAAATGGAAGTTCTATTTTGACTTTTTTGAGAGTTCTCCATAGTTTTTTCCAAAGAGGTTGTACTAGTGTATAGTAAAAGTGTTTACTTCTCTCCACATCCCAGGCAGCATCTGCAGCTTTGGGACTTTGTGATGTGGGCTAATCATTCTGATCTTAGGTGGTATCTCGGGGGAGGGGGGTGAGGGGGGAGGGGGTTTGATTTGCATTTTGTCTGATAATAAGGGACAATGAGCATTTTTTCAAATGTTTGTTAGTCATTCCTCTATATTCATCAGAGAAGGTTCTGTTCATGTCTGTTGCTCAGTGATAGACTGGATTGTTTGGTCTTTTTTTGTTAATTTGAGCTCTCTGTAGATTCTTATTATCAACCTTTGTCAGATTCATAACATGCAAATATCTTCTCCCATTCTGAAGGTTGTTCATTTGCTTTAATTGTTGTGCCCTTAAATGCACAGAAACTTTTCAGCTTAATTAAGTCCCATTTATTAATTTTTCTTCTTTCTGCGATTACCACTCAAGTCTTCAAAAAATCTTTCCCCAGGACATCCTCAGGAGTTCTTCAGGGAACCGGTTCCTCCTCTAGGCCTTCAGTCATCCCCATGCATTTCCCCACTTGAACTGCAACCTCTTGGTGATGCTGCTGCGGTCACAGGGAAACCCGGGGGCTGCCAGGATGGGGGTCCGGAGCTGTGCTGCTCCGCAAGCCATGGCAGTGCCCTGTCAGGCAGACACTGCAGCCTCAGTCTCGCAGACAGAGCGCTTGTCTGCCACTGATGGGGCAGCCCGTGGGTAGGTTGAGGAGGAGTCAGGGCTGGGGTCCGCTCTTCGCTACCAGCACCCATAGTGAGGCCCTGCCTCTGCGGAAGCTGTGGACCAGTTGGTGGCAGCAGCTTCCACCCCCTCAGCTGTGGCAGGCGAGCAATCCTCCGTACCCCTCCCACTGGCCAGCGCCCACCTGGGTCTGTGCCCTGGGAAGGAGGTTAGAACTGCAGGAGTCGGGGGTGGGGACAAGTGCCTACAGTGAGGAACACTACCTCCTGCTGCCTGTCGTCCAGCCCCAAGCTCCGGTGGAATGCCCGCTCCTGGCTGGAGTCCTTCCAGCCTGACACGGACCTGAGCTGTGACCACAGCACCAGCAACCTGCAGCACATCAGCCACCCGCAACATGGGCAATTTGAACATGAAATTCAATCCTTCATCCTTGGACTAGCACAATATTCCTCAGTAAATCTCAAAGGACATGGGAGAAAAACACAAGTGTCTTCTTAACCATTGGTCTCCAGGACAAATAGCAAGAAATTACAACTCCTGCTCCACTATGTTCCTAGATGATAGCAGAGTCAGTCAGCCAAATCTCAAGTGTGCAATTAAATGTGCAGCACTTTGCAATATATTATCACATCAAAAACAGGGGCCAAATGGAAGGACGGTCTTAGATATTTTTGATGAAAACCCTCACCCTCTTTCAAACTCCAGAGTGCCACCAATTATGACAATCGCAACCCAGAGGAGAAGCTGATTTACCAGTGTGTTCAGACATTATTCAGTGATGCTCAGCTGACAGCTGAATGTGCCATTATCATCCTGGTATACCCTGAAAGTCTGTTAACCTACTCAGAGATGGACATCTGTCCAGCCAATTGGAAACACATCATTTTAGGAACAACCCTGCTCGCGTCCAAGATGTGAGATCACCAGGCAATGTGGAATGTGGATTACTGCCAGATCCTGAAAGACATCTCCTTGGAAGACATGAATGAACTAGAGTGACAGTTTCTGGAACTCCTTTAGTTCAACATCAATGTTCCTTCCAATGTCTATGCCAAGTATTACTTTGATCTTCCTTCTCTGGCAGAAGAAAGCAACCTGAGTTTCCTACTGGAGCCTCTGAACAGGGAGAGTGCACTCAAGCTCAAGGCCGTTTCTTGTGGAGACAAGTACAAAGATCTCAGGAAATTCACATGGAAGTGCTCAGCTAGTGCTGACAACCTGACTCGGCTGAGGTGGTCCCTGGCTGCCATCTCCTAACTGGAGGTCCCCACTGGGGCCCACGCCCTCCCTCAATTTCTCCTTTACTTTGAGACAAGACAGACTTGGGTGGAGTTGTTTTTATTTTTATTCCTTTCCTTTTCGTTTTTAACTCCTACCTCTGTCAGGCTGCCTTGATGACTGCTTCAGCAAGGTTGTGAGGAAAGCAAAGTCAGTATTCCAGAAACCTGGAATTCATGCCTTTTCGCACTGTTAGTAACAGCTTTTCCTTCATGGAGGAAACAGACTCTAATCCTGAAGGTGGAAATAAAGGGAAAGGAAAGACGTGGAGAGGCAGGGAAAGTGGTACCTGGCTCAGTCATTTCTGAAGTCCCTCACTTGGTCAGAAAAGGATGGACACAGGGTAGGTGACAGAGTGGGATGTGCATTACAGACAATTCTGCTGTCACCACTCCCTGGGTCTGTGTGTCCCGTGAGACTTCTTGCATTCCCTCTTACTGATTTTTTGATACTTCGGGGATTTTTGTTGGGTTTTTTTTTTTTATCTTGTTTGGAATAATACATTGCAGAGAACATAATCTGCATCCACCAAAGCACAGGCCTTCAAATAAATAGTACTGGTTGTCTCCCTCTGTGCTGTTTTGTGAGCTATCTTCTGAGCTTTCTTCCTCAGCAATAGGATGTGCTTGTTACATTTCTGTACACCTTTATTTTATACAGTTTTTCTTCAACAGTGGCAGAATTTACTATAGTTTTGAACCAAAAGTATCCCTTTTTCCTTTATTCTGAGAAAATTCTACATCATATGGGTGCTGTGTCTTTTGATTTTCCTAGTTGTTTTTTTTTTTTCTTTTTTCTGACTTGAAGGTACACTTACAAAATCAGTCAGACTTGGTGGGCTGAAGGAAACAATGTATGGCAAAAGTGAACCTCTGGTTGAGAATTTGTCCAGAGTACCTGTTATTGATTAAGCACCATTTCTTTGTACTCCCTAACTATTTCATTCCTCTACTTTCAACATCTATGTTGTAAACAATATTATTCTCAAGTTTTATATGCTTACTTTAAATAAAAGTCAGTGTATCTGTATCAAATTTTTTAAAAACCTACACTTAAAAATACAAGGGTGGATGGGTATTCTGGTGGGAAGATCATTCAAGTGAAAAATGTTACAATTAAGGCCAGGTGTGGTGGCTCACTCCTATAATCCTAGAACTCTGGGAAACCAGGGAAAATGGATTGCTTGAACTCAGGAATTCAAGACCAGTGTGAAGAAGCGTGAGACTCCCCATCTCTAAAATATAGCCAGGCAGGAGGCTGAAGCAAGAGGATCACCTGAGCCCCAGAATTTGAGGTTGCTGTGAGCTATGATGCCATTGCATTCTACCAAGGGTGATTGAGTGAGACTATCTCAAGAACAACAACAACAACAAAGCCTTACAATTTATTGAGGTATTTTTCAGAGAATAATTGAATAAAAATTTCCCTTGCAAAAAAAAAAAAGCTTTTTCCACATTTTCTTGTAGGATTTTCATCATTTCATGTCTTAGATTTAAATATTTTATCCCTCTTGCATCAATTTTGTAAGTGGTGAAATGAGTTTAAGTCTTTTACATGTGGTTATCCAGTTCTCCCAGTACCATTTGTTTGTTGAATAGGGATTCTTTTCCCCAGTGTATGCTTTTGTTTCGTTTATCAAAAATCAGATGGCTATAAGAGACTGGTTTCATCTCTTACTTTCCTATTCAGTTCCATATGTCTATGTCTCTAGTATTGTGGCAATATACCTGAAGTCTGGTAGAGTGATGCCTCCAGCTTTGTTTTTATCATTAAGGATTGCCTTGACTATACACTTTTTCTTAGTTTCATATAAAATAAATATTTTTTTCAAGTTCTTCAAAGTATGCTGTTCATATTTTAATGGGTATTTCATTAAATCTGTAAGATTGCCCTGGTAGTATAGACACTTTAAAAATGCTAATTCATCCCCACCAAGAGCATGGTATGTTTTTCCATTTGTTAATGATGTCAACTACTTCTTTTCTCAGGGTTTCATAATTCTCTTTGTAGAGGTCCTTCGCCTCTTTTGTTAGGTATATTCCTAGATATTTCATTTCCTTTGAAGCTATTGTGAAGAGAATTAGGTCCTTGCTTTGCTTCTCAACCTGGCTGTTATTTGCATACAGGAAGGCTCCTGCTTTGTGGATGTTGATTTTCTATCCCAAGACATCACTATATTTCTTGATTGCTTTTAGGTGTCTCGTGGTTGAGTCTCTAGGGTTTTGTAAGTATAAAATCATCGTTGGCAATGAGCAATATTTTGACCTCCTCAGCTCTGATATAGATGCCCTTTCCAAAACTATGTTGATTATTAGTGGCGATAGTGGAGATCCGAGTCTGGTTCCAGTTCTGAGTGGAAAAGCTTTTATTTTTACTCCATTCAGTAACATATTGGCTGTGAGGTTGTCAAAGATACCTTTTATCCATTTAAGAAATGTTCCATCTATGCCTATTTTCTTAAGTGTTCTCATTAGAAAGGGATGCTGAATTTAATTCAATGCCTTTTCTGCACATATTGGGAGGATGATATGGTCTCTGTCTTTGCTTCTAGTAATATGGTGAATTACATTTATAGATTTGCATGTGTTAAACCATCACTAAGATGAAGCATACTTCATCGTGATATACAATTTCTTTATTGTGTAGCTGTAATCTATTGGCTAAGATTTTACTGAGTATTTTTGCATTGATATTCATTAGTGAAATTGGTCTGTAGTTTTCTTTTTTAGTTGGGTCCTTTCTTGGTTGGGTATTACAGTGACTTTTGCTTCATAGAATGTGTTGGAAAAGGTTCGTTCCTTCTCAATGTTTTGAAATGGGTTCTCCAGTATAGGTACAAGCTCTTCTTAGAATGTTTGACAGAATTCTTGTATGAAAGTCATGTGGTTCAGAGTTTTTTTGTGTGGGAAGCTTTGGTATTGTTTCTTCAATTTCAGGGTTTGGGTATTGGTCTGTTAAAGAGATTTCTTTATGGTTAAATCTAGGGATCTGGTGTGTTTTCAGGCGTTGGTCCATTTCCTCCACTTTGTCAAATTTGTAGGCATGGAGTATTTTGTAGTAGTCAGAGATAATCTCTTATATCACTGGTATCAGTTGTTATTCTTTCTTTTTCATTTCTGATTGAGGTTATTCAAGATTTTACTTTTCTGTTTCTAGTTAATCTGGCCATAGGTTTATTGATTTTGTTTATCTTTTTAAAGAACTTTTTGCTTCATTAATTTTCAGAATGAGTCTTTTGTTTTAAATTTCAATTTTTTTCTGCTTTAATTAATGTTATTTATTTTCCTTTGCTTGATTTGAGGTTAGATTGCTTTTACTTTTCCATGTCCTTGAGATGCTTTATTAGGTTGTTGTGCTGTCTTTCTGTTTCTTGGATATAGGCATCTAATATGATTCATTTTTTTCTTACAATTGCTTTTGCATTATCCCACAGGTATTAGTAGCATGTGATTTCATTGTTGTTATGTTCCAGGAATTTTCAAATTTCCTCCTTTATATCTTCCTCGAGCCAATTGTCATTCAGCATAAGGTTGTTTTGTTTCCATGCCATTGTGTGGGGATTAAAAAAAAATTGCTGGAGTTGAGTTCTTCCTTCAGACCTGCTGGTCCAAGGATATTTGTGTCCCAGGATATGATCTATTTTTTAGTATGATCTGGGATGTATCTTCTGTATATGTCTATTAAGCTCAATTGTTCTACTGTTTCATTTATGTCCCTTGTTTCTTTGTTTAGTTTCCATTTACAGGATCAGTCCAGTTCTGTCAAAGGGGTTTTTAAGTCCCTAGCTATTAGGGTGTTGTAGAATATCATATTGTTCAAACCAATTAAGGTCTGTTTCATAAATCTGGGAACATCTAAGTTAGGTATCCAAATATTTAGTATTGAAATGTCCTTTTGTATTGTTTACTTGACCAGCATGAAGTGACCATCTTTGTCTTTCTTAACTTTAGTTGGTTTAAGTCCACTTATATTTGAATATAAGATTGCACCTCTCCTTTCTTCTGATTTCCATTTGCCTGAAATATTGCTTCCCACCGCTTTACCCTAAGTCTTGTGGACTTATATCTTATATAAGCTTATATCTCTTTAGTGGAGAAGCCAAGCCATTAACAATATTGAAAAAATTGATAAGTATGGTGAAGTTCTAGTCACCTTATTTTGTGAAACTTCCTTGTGCAAATTTATTCTTTGCACCATTATGGAAACTATATTTCGTCCACTAGTTTCTGAGTGTTTACTGTGCTGGTGGTCCATTGTGATGGCCATTGTGTGGAACAGGTCTGAGCATTTCTTGTACAGCGGGTCTTGTTGTGGTCAATTTCCTCTGTGTTTTCATGTCAGTAAAATAGATTTCTCCATCTAATTTGAAGCTTAGTTATCAGAGTACAGAATTATTGACTGGAAATTGCTTTGTTTTTGTGTAAGAAGACTAAGGTAGATGACCATTCTCTTTTAAAGTTATGGCTGAGAAGTCTGCTGTCACCCTTATGGATCTTCCCCTTTAGGTCAATTGGTGCTGACTCCTGGATTCTTGCAGAATTTTCTCTTTTGCCTTGACTTTGGAAACATTCATTGCAATGTGTCTTGGAGATACTATGCTTGTGCTGATACAAAGTGGTGTTTTATATCCACCACCTTTGGTGGTGCTTGGGAATTTTTTATTTATTATATCTTGCATTAGGGCTTTGGTTCTTTTAGGTTGTTCTTCTTTCTCTTCTTGAATACCTATAATCCATATGTTTGAATGCTTCAGAAAGGCACATGATTTTCTAAATGAACCCTCAGCATATTCTCTCTTCTTTTCTGTCTCTTTAATTGCCTGTGTTATGAAAACCTATCCTTTAGCTCTAAGATTTTTCTCTGTGGTCTAACCTGTTATTGATACTTTCTACTGCATCTTTAAGTTCACTGACTGAGTGGTTCACTTCATTAAGCTTTGTTATATGCTTTTTTTTTTTTTTTTGAGACAGAGCCTCAAGCTGTCCCCCTGGGTAGAGTGCTATGGCATCACAGGTCACAGCAACCTCCAACATGTGGGCTCAAGCTATTTTCCTGCCTCCACCTCCCAAGTAGCTGGGACTACAGGCACCTGCCAGAATGATCAGCTATTTTTTTTTTGGTTGCAGCTGTCATTGTTGTTTGGAGGGCTGGGTTGGATTTGAACCTGACAGCTCAGGTGTATGTGGCTGGCACCTTAGCCACTTGAGCCATAGGCACCAAGACGCTATATCCTTTTAAATGTCTTCATATCTTTCATTCAAAGTTTAGGTCTCTTTTTGGATTTTTATTATTTTCCAAATTCTCTTCTATTCCCTTCATTGTTTAAGCTATCCATATTTTAATTCCCATTTCTGCCATTTCCACTATTTCCTTATAGGTGAAATCATCTGAGCTAGCTACCTCATGATCCCTTGGGGTGTTGGGGGGGAGGTATTGATCTGTTCTGGTTTTCATGTTGCCAGGATTTTTCTGTTGGTTTGCCTCATTTTCTTCTTATTCTCTTCCCTACTTTTTCCTTTCACTTCCTCCTTCTCTTTAAAGTAGTTTGTCTCTGGGTTTAGGTGTTGAAGTGTCGTTTTGGTATAAGGCCAAAAGGAAGAAAAAAGAATGAGAAGGTAGAAAGAAAGAAAAAGAGATGAAAAATGGGACAATAAAAGAAAAAGATAAATAAAAGGAGAGAAGAGGAAGAGAAAAACAAAGACAGGAGTAATAATGGTGTTCAGCAGCATACTTTGAAGTACATGCACCATTCCAGGATTCTGCAGGGATGAGATGGATGTGTCCCTTGAGGGCAGGGTCACCTTACCAGCCTGAGCCAAAGCAGAACCCCACCTCTACCAAATATTGAATACAATCATCAGTATTTACAGTGGGGACCTAATGATACCATCCTTCCTAAGGCCAAAGCTAGAAAGACACTGTACACCAAGAGTACAAGGCCTCATTGAGCCATGATATGCTTGTTGTACCCCCACACAGGCCTCAGAGTGAGGCTCTACTTCATAAATATAATAAATTGTAAAATAAATTAAAGCCATTTAGAAAAATTTAAATATATAAAGAAAATTAAAAATAAAATAACATAAGATGTGAAAAGGGAGTGTCTTAGTTGTTGCTTGAGAAATTTAAGTGGGAATGATGAAAAAAAGTAGAAAATTCTCTCAAAAAAAAGATAATTATGAAACAGACCTTGTATAATCTGAACAATATGATATCCCATAATACCTTAATAGTCAGGGACTTCAACACCCCTCTGACAGAACTGGACAGACCCTCTAAACAGAAACTAAACAAGGATACAAAGGACTTAAATGTGACCCTAGAACAAATGGGATTAATAGACATGTACAGAACACCATCACAAAGCAAAAGAATATATTTTTTTCTCATCACCTCATAGCACATACTCCAAAATAGATCACATCCTACAGTACAAATCAAACCTCAGCAAATTAAAGGAATAGAAATTGTACACTGTCTCTTCTCAGACCACAAGGCTGTAATGGCAAAACTCAACTCCAACAAAAATGCTCATCCCCACACATAGTCTGGGAAACTAAACAACATTATGCTGAATGATACTTGGGTTCAGGAAGAGATAAAAGAGGAATTTGTTAATTTCCTCAAACATAACAACAATGAAGACACAAACCCCCTGGGATACAGCAAAAGCAGTCCTGAAAGGAAAATTTATTGTGCTAGAAACCTACCTTCAAAAAACAGAAAGTGAGTGCATCAGCACACTCACAAACTATCTTAGGAAAATGGGGGGAAAAAGAACAATCTAACCCTACACCCAGTAGTAGAAAATAGCCAAAATTAAATCAGAAATTAATGAAATTGAAAACAAAAAATATCATTCAGAAAATTAATGAAACAAAAAGTTGTTTTTTTAAAAAAGTAAATAAAATAGACAAACCCTTGGCCAACTTACTAGAAAAATAAAAGTAAAATCTCTAATAACCTCAATTAGGAATTATAAAGGGGAAATAACAACAGATGCCACGGAGATATAAGAGATTATCTCTGATTACTACAAGAAACTCCATGCCCAGAAATTTGACAATGTACAGGAAATGGATCAATACTTCAAATCACATGCACTCTTTAGACTTAATCAAGATGAAATAGACCTTCTGAACAGACTAATTTCTTTTTTTTTTAATTAAATCATAAAGAGGTATATTATTTATACATTAATGCATTTATGGGGTACAATATGCTGATTTCACATTTTGGATGCTTCCAATGTACTGATTAATATATCCCTCACCTCCTTTACTTAATTATTGTGTTAAGACATTTATACTCTATGCTTAATAGATCCTTCAGGTACCTTGGCAATATGCACCATAGTTTTGATCCCATCATTTACCCTCCCTCAATCTGACCTCCCCCCTCTCCTCCCATTTCTCCTTCCTCCTTTATCCTGAGCCATAGTTGTAATCTATTCTTTTCTTTTGTTATTTGTTTATTTTTACATATAAATGTGTTCATTAGTTTCCACTTTTTGCCTTCACAGAATTTAAAAGGTTTAGAATTTAATAACAATAAAAATGTTTAAGATAAGGAATAGAAAAAAAACCACATACAGAATGAATGAAGATAAATACATTCAGAAAAGAAAACAGATGATTACTGCATCAAAATATTCAGCAATATTAATAATAATAATGCCAAGAAAGTAACATTCACATCATCAAATAAGAGTGTCTATTATAGAATGCTTTGACTCTGAGGCTCAGTATGAAGTCATCAGTTAACTTCTTATTTCTTTGCCAAAGTCTCAAAAAATAGACAACTAATATTTTATAAATAAAAGTAAAATAGAGTTTAAAAAACCTCATGCCAAATCTTATAGACAATAGAAGTTCTTCATATAAAAGTGTGAGTGATTGTAAATTGGTTTCATAATAGTACTGAGTACATTGGATACTTTTTCCTCCATTCCTGAGAGACTTTACTAAGTAGGATATGTTCCAGCTCCATTTACATAAACATGAAAGAGGTATAATCTCCATGTTTTTTAAGGCTGCATAATATTCCATGGTATATGAACAGGCCAATTTCAAGCACTGAGGTCAAAGAAACAATACAAAATCTCCCAACAAAGAAATGCCCTGGTCCAGATGGCTTCACACCAGAATTCTATCAAACCTTCAAAGAAAATCTTATACCGATATTGCAGAAATTATTCCAAAAAATTGAAGAGGAAAGAATCTTCCCCAACACATTCTATGAAGCAAACATCACCCTGATACCAAAACAAGGAAAAGATCCAACTAAAAAGGAGAAGCACAAACCGATTTCAGGAATGAATGTAGATGCTAAAATTCTCAATAAAATCCTAGCCAATAGATTACAGTTTATCAATAAAAAAGTCATACATCATGACCAAGTAGGTTTTATCCCAGGGATGCAAGGCTAGTTCAACATACACAAACATACACGTAATTCACCATATCAACAGAAGAAAAAACAAAGACCATATGATCCTCTTAATAGATGCAGCAAAAGCATTCAATAAAATTCAACATCCTTTACTGATTAATACACTGAGGAATGTAAGCATTTGTGGCACATTTCTTAAACTGATCGAAGCCATCCATGACCCAGCTATTATTATACCAAATGAAGTAAAACTGAAAACTTTCCCCTCAGAACTGGAACAAGAGAAGGTTGTCCTCTATCACCATTAGTATTCAACAAGATGTTGGAAGTTCTAGCCAATATAATCAGACAAGAGAAGGAAATAAAGGGCATCTAAATGAGAGCAGAGAAATTGAAACTCTCCCTCTTTGCTGATGATATGATTTTACACTTAGAGAACTCCAAAGACTCAAACACAAGACTCCTGGAAGTCATCAAAAAATACAGTACTGTCTCAGGATATAAAATCAATGTCCGCAAATTGGTAACCTTTGTATATGCCAATAACAACCAAGATGAAAAGGTAATCAAGAACACAATTCTCTTCTCAGTAGCTTCAAAGAAAATGAAATACCTAGGAATAATCCTCACAAAAGAGATGAAGGACCTCTATAAAGAAAACTATGAAACTCTAAGAAAAAAAATAGCAGAAGATATTAACAAATGGAAGAACATACCATGGTCATGACTGTGAATGACAATCAACATTGTTAAAATGACTATACTTCCCAAAGCAAACTTCAGATTCAATGCCATCTGCATTAAAATACCAGCATCATACTTTTAAGACTTGGAAAAAATAATACTTCGTTTTGTGTGGAACCCAAAGGAACCCCATATAGCTAAGGCAGTTCTTATCAATATAAATAGAGCTGAGTGCCTCAGTGTACCAGATTTTAGGCTGTACTACAAGACCATAGTGATGATGCACAAAAATAGAGACATAGAAATCTAGAACCAAATAAGAAATCAGGAGATGAAACTAACATTTTACAACTAACTAATCCTAAAACAAACAACATACACTGGGGGAAACAATTCCTATTCAATAAATGGTGCTGGGATAACTGGATATCCACATGTAAAAGACTGAAACTAGACCAGCACCTTTGCTGCACTGTCTTTCTGTTTCTCAAATGTAGACATCTAAAGAGATACATTTTCCTCTCAGAAATGCTTTTGAAGTATTAGCTTGTGTCTTCATTGTTGTTATGTTTAAGGAAGTTAATAATTTCCTCCTTTATTTCTTCCTGCACGCCACTGTCATTCAGCATAAGGTTATTTAATTTCCATGCCTTTGTATGGGGTTGAATGTTTTTATTGGAGTAGAGTTCCAACTTTAGTGACTTGTGGTCTGAGAAGATAGAAGGTAAAATTTCAATTCTTTTGATTGTGTTCAGGTTTGTTTTGTGTCATAGGATAAGATCAATTTGGGGGAATGTTCCATGGGGCAATGAGAAGAATGTATATTCTTTATCATTGGGATGGAGTGTTCTATCTACGTCTATGAAGCACAGTTGTTCGAGAGGTCTCATTTAAGTCTCCTATATCTTAGTTTAATTTCTGTTTAGGGGATCTGTCCAGCTCAGTAAGAGGAGTGTTGAAGTCCCCTTTTACTATTGGGTTATAGGATATCATATTGGTCAGACTGAGTAAGGTCTATTTCAAGAAGGTGGGTTCATTTAAGTTGGGTTCATAAATATTTAAAATTGAAATGTCTTCTTATTATACTTTCCCCTTGACCAATATGAAGTAACCATCTTTGTCTTTTTTGATTTTAGTTTCTTTGAATCCATATGTATCTGAAAATAAGACTGCAACCACTCTGTTCTTCTGGATTCCATTTCCCTGAAAAATTGTCTTCCAGTTCTTAACTCTGAGTTTTAATTTGTCTTTTGAAGCTAGGTGTGTTTCCTGGCAACAACAAATGGATGGCTTATGTTTTTTAATCCATTCAGCCAATCTACGCCATCTCAGTGGGGAATTCAAGCTATTAACATTTATTGAGATAATTGATAAGTGTAGTAGCATTCTATTCATCTTATTTTGTGAAAATCCATTGCTTAGTTTTGTCTTTTGCATCATTGTGGAATCTAGGTTCCATCCTTTAATTTCTGGTGCTTGCTTTGCTGGTGGTCGATTGTGATGGTCAGTGTGTAGAACAGGTTGAAGTAGTTCTTGTAGAACTGGTTTTGTGGTAAATTTCCTCAATGTTTGTATATCGGTAAAATATTTTATTTCTCCATCAATTTTAAAGCTTAATTAGCAGGATATAGAATTCTGGGCTGGAAATTGTTCTGTTTAAGTAGATTAAAGGTAGATCACCAATATCTTCTGCCTTCAAAAGTTCATTAGAGAGGTCTGCAGTCACCCTGATGGATTTGCCCCTGTAGGTCAATTGGCGCTTACTTCTGGCAGCTTGAAAAATCTTTTCTTTTGTTTTGACTTTGGACAGGTTCATGACAATGTTTCTTGGAGAAGCTCTATTTGAGTGGAGGTGGCCTAGAGTTGGATATTCCTCTGCAAGAATTGGGTCAGAATCTTTGATGATATTTGGGAAATTTTCATTTATAATATTCTCTACAATTGGGCAGTGCCTGCAGCTCAAGGGGGTAGGGCACTGGCCCTATACTCTGGAGGTGGTGGGTTTAAACCTGGCCCCGGCCAAAAACTGCAAAAAAAAAAAAAAGAAAGAAAGAAAAAAGAAAATATGTATAGGTATATATGTATACACATACATTCTCATACATATATATACATTCTCTAGAGTGTCTTCCATTCCTCTGTGGCATTTTTCTACCCCTTCTGGGATAGAAAACTCTTATGTTTGAACTATAACTCTTATGTTTGAACACTTCATAAAGTACTATAAACTGTCAGTGAAATTTATGCTTTCTCTCTCTTCTTTTCTGCCTCTTTAGCTACCTGAGTTATCTCAAGAACTTTGTCCTCTACCTCTGAGAGTCTTTCTTCTACATGATGTAATCTGTTGTTTATACTTTCTATTGCATCTTTAATTTCTCTAATTGACTGCTTCAATTCCTTCAGCTCTGCTATATCCTTTCTATATCCTTCATATAGTTCACCTCTTATTTGATTCTGTTTTGAATTTCCTTTTGGTTATTTTCCACTTTCTCAGCAATTTCCTTCATTGTTTTCATCATTTGTATTTTAAATCCCCTTCTCTCATTTCTAACATTTCTTTATAGGTGGAGTCCTCTGTAGTAGCTACCTCATGGTCCCTTGGGGGAGGGGGCTGCTCTGGAGTGGTTTTCATATTACCTGGATTTTTCTGCTGATTCTTCCTGATGAGTTTTTTCTTTTATCTTTTTCCTTACCCTAGTTTTCCTTTCACTTCCTCTTGTTCTTTAAGTTACTGTACCTCTGGCCTAAGGTTTTGATGAGTCATTTTGGTACAGGATCAGAAGGATGAGAAGATTGAAGAACAAAAAATGGAAAAAAAAGATTTAAGAAAAGAGAAAAGAGAGGGGGTAAGTTAAAGGAATATTGACAAAAATAGGAGCAGCACAGAAAAAGGGAGACAGGAGTAATGTAGGTATACAGTAGTGTATTTGACCCAACCTTAAAAACCCCCAACTTCTGGGGGTGCTGGGTTGGATGGTTTCCTAGAAATCAGCAGCTCTTTGCCAGGCTGTTCAGACACAGTACCTCACCTTCACCTCTCCAGTTAGAGAGGAAAGACAAATATATATAAATCAAACCAAAACAAACAAACAGAAAACCTTATGGGGTGAAATAGGAATGAAAACCAAATAATAGGGGCAGAAGCACTAGCAAAGATGAAGTTCTAATTGTTAAAAAAGGCAACAATGGAAAATTATATGTAAACTAGAAAAATAAAGAAAGAAAAAAAAGAAAAATCTAAAGGGAAAAATCTTGAAAAAAGGAAAAAAACAAATCAAAAGCAAAGCAGTATATATATAATTTGCTGAATATTGTCTGGGCAACAAGTGATGTGCGGTATCAGATATTAATCACAATGATGATACAGCTGTACAAGAAGGAGTCTGGAGGCCCCTGCTGATTTCTCAAACCCCAAAGGGTTGGGAGCCTAAATCTCTCCCAACCCACTTAAAAGACACTTTAAACTATTAACCTTTGCTAAGCAGCAGCTTTCCTAGAAAAGTACTTGTCAGTGGGATCACTCCTGAAGAGGGTTGGGAACCTAAGTCTCTCTTCAACCCACTTAAAAGACACTTTAAACTGTTAACCTTTGCTAAGCAGCAGCTTTCCCAGAAAAGTACTTGTCAGTGGGATCACTCCTCAAGTGGCTGCCCACTTATCCAGTGTGCCAAAACTGGTCTCACTCTATGCTCCTGAGGGCCAAGGCTGTAAGGCATTTCAGTCCCCTCCTTTAGGCTTCTCAGTCACTAGATTACTCACCCAATGTCTTCTGGTGTGATCCTCGCTCTGCTACTCTGAGGGGGGAGCCTGCCAGGGCAGTTCTCCCATAATGCCTGTGCCCGCAGCCCACAGCAAACAATATTAGCTCTGTTCTAGCTCAGCGGCTTAGTCCTGGGCCCTAGACAACGTTTATAGTCCTCTGCACTCTCGCCCAAGTTCTCCCAAGGTAGGTCAACCAAGTGCCAAGTCCAAACAACAAAACAGCCCACAGGTAATCTCACTGCTGCTGTAGTTACAGCTGCCAGCGGGATCAGACCAAATCTCACCATGCCCCGTTGCAAGGAAGCTGTTATTTGGCAGCCATCTTACTTTTTCAACTGTGCTCTTTCAATATATGATTTTACATATTTTTATTTCAGAACTTTTTTTAAAATTACAAAAAGTGTATTATTTGATCTATTCCCTTGTTTTGGTTTTCTTCTTTGGGAACTTCCATTATTCCTGTTTGATCTTTGATTATCTTCACTATTTTATCACTTTTATGGTTCTTTTTCATCTTTTTCTTTAAAATTTTTGTTTAAGGTCTCCCTCTTTTGGTTTAATATCATTTGTTCTACTTGTGTTTACTTTTACTTTTATCTTCTATTCTGAAAATATTTTTTTTTTATGGCAAATTTTCAGGTGCTCTGTCACTTCATTTCTGAGATTTAAATTCATATTGATTCATGTTTTTCTCTCATTTACCATAATTTTTTAGTATTAAAAAATTCTTTTTGTAATGATTGCAATTTTTATTTTGTTACTATCCTTCTGGGATGCTCTTATTACATGTAAGCATATTATTCTGCTCCTTAGTCTTTTTCTGTAAGAGAAAAGGAATTTATCTCTCATGGAGAGCGAGAAGTCCAAGGTTGAGTGAAGATGCACCAGGTGAGAGTCTTCTTGTTGGTGAGGGCTCTCTGTGCTGCTCCAAGTGGTGTGGGCATTACAGGATGAGGGGATGACTGTGCTAATGTGCTGGCTCAGGTCTCTCTTCCTCTTCTCATAGGGCCACCAGATCCCTTCCTATAGTTCCTATTAACTTATTCCTCTGAGAATCCATGAATGAGTTAATCCATTCCTGAGGGCAGAGACATATGATCCTGTCCCCTCTTAAAACCCCTGCCACACCACTGGTACTGCCAAATTGGATGTTAAGTTTGCACATGACTTTTGGAGGGTACATGGAAACCACAGCATTCCACCCCTGGCCCTCTAAAACCCTGCCCTTCTCACATGCAAATACATCCTTTACATGCTCATAGTCCTGAAGTATTAAGTCACTCCAGTACCAACTGAAAAGTACAAAGTCATATCTGTGAGCTTGTAACATCCAAAAAAATTTTCTTCTTCCAAGAAACAATGGTGGGGTGGCACCTGTAGATCAACTGATGAAGGCACCAGCCATATACACCAGAGCTGGTGGATTAAAATCCAGCCCGGGCATGCCAAACAACAATGATAACTATAACCAAAAATAGCCTGGCATTGAAGTGGGAACCTGTGTCCCAGCTACTTGTGAAGCTGAGGCAAGAGGATTGCTTAAGCCCAAGAGTTTGAGGTTGCTGTGAGCAGTGATGCCATAGCACTCTACCCAGGGTGACAGCTTGAGATTCTATCTCAAAAAAAAAAAAGAAAAAAAACAATGGTGGGCCAAGTATAGGGTACACATTCCCATTCAAAAGGGAGAAATAGGGAAGGGGAAAGGGATGACAGACTCAAATAAGTCTGAAAGCTCTGAGAGGAGATATTAGGTCTTAGGACCTCATAATAATCTCCTTGACTCTATATCCAGCATCCTCTGCACACTGGCATGGGAGGTGTGTTACCAGGGCCTTGAGCAGTCCTGTTCCTGTAGGTTTGCTGGCCCCGGTCCTCCCAGCTCTCCCTGGCTGACCTTGTACTGTGGTTGTGGGGTCTTAGTGGCAGTCCTGCTACCATGGTTCCACTGGGCATTACCCTTATGGAGACTCTTGGCAGTGGCTTTGTTCTTACAGCTGCAGTGAGCATTGTTCATGTTCTAGGAATTCTATCTATGCCAAGTGTTTAGCTTTGGAGTATGAAGAATGAAACCACAGAAAACATGGATAAGTGACAGAATAGAGTTTATTGACAGGAAAGTATTGATGGAAAGAGTGATAAGCCAGGAGAATCAGAACTTCCAGCAATGGAGTGTGGGTGATCCAAGTGGGAAGCCCCCCAACTTTTCAGTCTAGGGGTGATATGCTCCATTTTCTCTTCTTTAGGTAGATGGTTTTGGGGAAATATGGCACAAGCAGTCAGAGGTCTGTAGGTGGAAAATGATTCTAAACTGATCAGAGGAATTTTGCCATCCCAGTTTTTGGCTCAGTCCAGAAATTAGGGTGTGTATGTTCAACTGAAGGAAGAACCTCTCAAATCCTTTCAGGCTGCCTTTTTCTCATACCCTGACTTCATAGATGGCTTGATTGTGACTGGAGAAAGGGTTTGTGATGAGGCTGATTTCTGAGTTCACTCAGGCATATAAAATGGGGCTCCTCCCCAGCTCCAAGTATGGGAACATTTTATCACTGTAAAGGGGACCTTATGTGGCACATTTCTGCTCAGCATGGCTCTCATGATGGTGCCATCATGATGGTTCTTCCCTTGAGACAAATCTCTGTCTGGGCCTCCTGGCTTTCAAATCTGAACTTAACATTTTGAGCTCTCTTTTTTCTTTTTTAATCTTTGCTTCTCCTTGGTAAAACTAGGTTAACATTTTAAGCGAGATAATATTAGTACAATGCTTAACAAAGTTTAAATACATTATAGAGTCTGTGATTTTTATTTGCTCTGATTTGGAAAGATTCTTAAGTTAACAAGGATATGAGTTTGGTGAAACAAAAGATGAATTTGGAATAAAGAAATTCTTTTTGGAAGCTAATATCTTTTCCCTGGTGTGCTGCCCCATTTTGATCAAAAACTATGAATCTGCCCAGGAATATGGCATAGAATTTTAATAACAAAAAAACAAGAGGATGTTCTAGAACACATGGCTTGTGCACAGCAGTTGGTTTTGGAGCTAAAAGATACTATTAGACTCAAGGATCTTCAACGGCAGCACAAGCATCAAGCCTATCAGATACTACTGTATCTGTCCTTGGAGAACATTTAGTAAAGGACAGATACACCATTTACTTAGATTTTTCTCTTCACTTAGATGATTAGAGATTCTGATCCCTATTTCCCTAATACTATAAACACATTTCTATTTGAGCATAACTATTGTTATATGCTACATAAGTGATGAATAAACATGTATGCACTGACCATCCATTGCAGAATTAATGAAAAGCTTCTTAGAAACAACAAAAACAAAAACAAAAAAACCCTAAAACTACATATGAAAGCTGAAGTCACTTATTGAAGAAACACATAAGAAGAACTGAAGGTACAAGCCAGGACTGTCATTCTTACAGAACCTCAGTCAGGAGAGCAACTCTCCCAAGTATGGTGACTGACTGGGTAAACTGTATATTTTCTTAGTCAAAAATGCCTCCCAATATACCAGAATAGTAAAGCAGATGTTCATTAATCACAAATGTTTGAGATGGTAAAATAATACAGTCATAAACGCTAACCTTTCTTTTTTGACATAGTCGAGGCAGGATGAAACTTTGAACAACAGAACATCAAGGGACTCTTACCCAGTGCACAGCCAGTCGGGCTCCTCAGAGGAGGATGGCTGCCTTCTTCAGGAACGCTCCCCTGCTGGCTGAATTCGTTGTACACTTAAGGTAGGTCTGATAACATTGAAACCTGGCCGTTAATTGTCGCGCTGTAGTTATGTGAAATGTCAGGTACGGGCAGGAAATATGGGGAATACTCAAAGCATACAGCTAACTGCTACCTTAGAGGATCAATATATTGCCATGCTTAAAACTTTGCTGGCCTCCATGAACATCCCAGTTAAAACCAGAATTCTTAGAGAATTGTTTCAGGTAGTAGTAAAGCATTGTTATTGGTTTTCCCCAGAGAAAAAAGTACAATTAAACATGAAAGTTTAGAGACGGGTCAGCAGGACCTTAAAGAGAGCCCACCAGAAGGGAGAATTTATACGCAGAGATGTGTGGGATGCTTTTCAGCTGATAACTATGGTTTTGGAGCCCTTTCAGTCGTGCTCAGAAGTGTCAGACGAAGAGGATTCCTCTCCTGCCTCTGCAGGCGGAGACGGGGGATGTGGAAGAAACTCCGGAGAAGCATATTTACGATGAGCCTGTGAGAGCCACCGATTTGTGAGTTCACTCTGCAAAAAAGATTTCCAGTGACTCAGATAGAGAGCGTTGAGATGTGTGGGTGAGTTTATAAGTCTGGACATTTAGGGAACTTATCAGTTGGAAACCCCTGATCCCGCATACTCAATGGCACAAAAAAAAAAAAAAGCCTGTTAACACCTCAGATAAAAACCTTATTAATTTTCATAGTGACTCACTTGTCACTCAGACACAGAGGAAAAGGTTGACGTTAAAATGACCTTAATTGAGCCTGTAAAAATTCCTGAGACTAACTGCTCAGTAGGGTAAAAAGAAAGGTTGTTAATACTTTTGATAAGGATCTCATAGATTTTAACAGTGAAGAAAACAAACTCACCAATGTGGTGTGCGATTAGCTAAAGTAAAAGAAAATGAAATATCAAAGTTTAAAAAACTTTTAACTCATTCTTGTAAAGCTATTGATAATTGTTTTCCGGCCCTTTTGTCTTTTGAACCACCGCTGCCAGGGCTGCTGCCCTGGCTGTTCCTGCTCCAGGGCAGCTCCCTTCTTGCTCTGCTGCTTTCTTCTGGCTGCTTCAATTTCATAACAACTTCCTCTTTTACCAAATACCAGAATAAGAACAGTTTCTAATAAGAAAGGCCTTTGCCAGCATTTGAATTCAAAATAGTGTTACATTAGATTATTATATTAAGGTATATAAAGAAATAGAATTTGGCATTTTTCAAGCTAAATTATTAGCGGTTGCTCTTAGGACAAACATCTAATAATGCTAACAACACCCAGGAATTACTAATTCAAATAAAAGATGTTTACATTAAATCATGGCAACAGCTGGGCGAGAAAAGAGAAATTAAGCAGCTCTTTACTAAAATCATGCAGGGAAATAATGAGCCATTCTCTGAGTTTGTTGCTCACTTACAGACAGCAATAAAATGCTCCATACCAGAAGAAGAGGCTCAACAGAAAGGCTTTGGCTGGAATAAGGAATCAGAAAAATATGACTATTCACCAGTATATTCGTGTCTGCAGGAAGGTAGGGTCTGGCACATTTCAAACTAATTTACAAACTACAGCTTTATCCTCCACCTTGAAAGCTAATGGCAGAAAACTTAAATGTTTTAATTGTGGAAAAAGTGGCCATACTAAAAAAGAATTTCCTGAAAGCTTGTGTTTGCTTTAAATTGATGATATATTATTAGCTCATCCTTGTTCTAATACTTTACAAAAATTATACCAATTTACTTGTTCTAAATTTAAAGACTATAGCCTTCTTTTAGCAGAAGATAAAGTATAACTAAGGAGCTATGGGAATATTTAGAATATAAAATAACAGCTCAAAACATAATTCCACAAAAAAATTCAAATTTGTAGGGACTCTCTAAAAACTTTAAATGATTTTCAAAAACTGCTAGGAGATATTAATTAGATTAGACCTAAATTGGGAATTCCTTCATATGCTTTTAAGAATCTTTTTTCTGAGAGAGGACTTCAGGCATCTCTGGCAGGTGGGATCTGCCCAGAAACTTCCCTTTGGGGACACAGGGAGACAGCGTGAGGCTTCTGGACATCCTGAGGAAGGCAAAAGCGGCGGAGATTGGGCAAGCGGTTGCATCTGTTCATTTGGTCTGATCCTGTCGGCGGCTGTGGGTGGGGCAACAGTGGGACTGCAGGCTAGAAAGGCCTTGCCTGTGAGCTGTTTGGGTTTCTTTTGGATTTGGCACTCAATTGAACTGCCTTGGGAGAACTTGGGAAGGAGCGTGGGGGGTTTTGAGTGTTGTCTGGGGCCCCAGACTGGGCCACCGAGCCAGACAGAGCTGCCAGTGTTTGGTGGTGGGCTGTGTGGGGCCATTGTGGGAGAACTCTCCTGGCAAGCTCCACCCTCAGGGTTGTAGAACAGGCATCAAGTGAGAGGGAGTAATCTAGTGACTAAGCAGTCTAAAGGCAGGGACTGAGACGCCTCACAGCCTTAGCCCTCGGGCATTTGGTGAGACCAGTTTTTGGCACACTGGGTAAGTGGATAGCCACTTAAGGAGTGATCCCAGCCACAGTGCTTTCCTGGGAAAGCTTCTGCTTAGCCCAAGTTAGCATTTTAAAGTGTCTTCTAAGCAGGCTGAGGAGGCTTTAAGCTCTCCACCCTGCAGGGTTTGAGAAATCATTAGAAACACAGGGTCACTCCTTACAAAGATCGAGTAACAACAGAGTGATTCTGCCAGGGTCTGATCTGGGAGAGATACCTCCACAACTCTGAGGATGGTCATAGGCAACAGTGAAAAATAATCATGAGGCAGAATCAACAGAAAAATTCTGGCAATATGAATAACCAGAGTAGATCAACTCCCCAAAGGAATGACAAGGTAGATGAAGCACAAGATCCCT